>OV815319.1:2057950-2287715 GCA_929108375.1 Gymnoscelis rufifasciata | reverse complement strand
AAATCATCTGCGATGGAAAGCGTTTGCGAATACATTTTGGTCATGTAGGTACAGACAACCTCAAAAATCGCTTCAGCCTGTCCCCAGGGCTTGTGCAAGCATGTATGCACCGACACGTTTTCCGTTGCCCGATGTACTTTAAAAAGCCGCCACCCGGCGGTATTACAATACAAATAGCAACGTGTATGTTTAATAATGTTTGTGTTCTTTGAGAGTAGCAGCTCATACTTTTGTCTTGCTTCTTGGAATTGGTTGTTCATAAATAAAACCTGAAATTTTAATGATAGATGAATACTTTAATTATTCTAATTTTAAACAAGACCAACATCTATACTGCATTCTTTGCAAATATTACCAATGACCAGAAACAATATTAAATTAATTTGGTTTTGCAACATATTGAATATTGAAAAGGAGGAATAAAAGTATGAAGCCAAAACAGCAAAAATACTCCTAAACCCCCAATTACTATAAATAATCTTTGTTTGTTTTTTATTAAAAACAAAAGGCATTGTCGCTGAGCGACGACCACAATGAATGATTATAAATTATCTAGTTGTGCATTGATATGACAGATCATATCAATGCACAACTAGATAATTTATAATCATTCATTGTGGAAACAAACTTAAATTACGTTCCATTATTTTATTCTCAACATTGTCAACGTTTGTTTACCAAGTTACTCGTAACGTAACGTTATATAACCTCAAAAAACAATCCCCGTTTTCGGGCAAACAAAACACACGTGTGTTGTGTATGTCCTGAATTTCTTTAAAATTATGACAACAATTTAGCAATATGGTGTGTAGATGTACACCATATTGCAGATGTAGAACAACGTTAGTTGTTTATCCCTGTTAACTGTGGTAAATCAATTATTGCTGAATATTTCCATAAGCATGAAGACCTAGAAGGTAGATGGCTTTCTTTCATTTAGTTCGGATACGGATTGGAATTTTTATTAGTTTCCGTACATAGATGCATGTTAACTCACTCACTGTCACTTCATTTTGTTTTAAATCATAAGTGTTGATAACTATGATAGTTTCTAATGTTTTATATATTGAAATCGCGTATACCTTGGCTAAGCATGAGGTGCGAGAGAAAAGACATTATACGAGTACTAATGAATTTTCTCATGCAATTTAATGTACAGATGGCTTCAAAATTTACTGACTTTGTTAACATATTTTTTATGTGAGGCTTTAGAAGTTTTTTTCATGATTTAATTTTAGATCATGGTATACATACGCCCGTGGCAGCTAGCTAATCATCTCATCAGTCAGTTTCAAGTTGATCATTATAGTCAACATTCCTGCTCAATAAAGTACGCATGTGTTCCGTATGTGTTCGTTTAATTGTATATTTATATATTTTTTTACATTACTAATATAATTTTTAATATAATTTAACAGTCCACTTAGGTAGGTCCTATTTCGAGAAAGAGGTCAGTCGCCGAATCCAACTCGGATGGGCAGCGTTACCGCAGTGCCTCAAGACGAAAGTCTTCAATCAATGTGTGTTGCCAGTAATGACATACGGATCCTAAACGTGGTGCTTCACTATTGATCTCATAAACAGGCTCAGAGTCGCTCAAATTCTCTACGGGATCGAATCCGAAATGAGGAGATTCGTAGAAGAACGCAGGTCATAGCCAAACGGATTAGTTCTTTGAAATGGCAGTGGGCACGCCATATAGCACGCAAAACAGATGGTCGTTGGGGCCGAAAGGTTCTCGAATGGAGACCACGGAACGGCAAGCGCAGCGTAGGACGTCCACCAACTAGATGGACGGACGATCTGATGAAGGCTGCGGGCTCACGGTGGATGCAGGCCGCTGCCAGCTGAAACCACTGGAGGTCTTTGAGGGAGGCCTATGTCCAGCAGTAGACGTCTTACGTCTGAGATGATGATATAGATTTAATGTTACATAAATTTTACGAATGTAAAAATTACAACTATGGACATACGTATGCACGGACTGCGGGTAATGTTTCGCTGTAAAACGGATAGTTACAACCGGAAAAAATGTCAGCCATTTTCAATATTAACTTAAAATAGTTCAATAGATAACATATTAAAACGGCAGACGCCGTAAAATACTTTAATTTTTTATTTATTTACGAATTTTGAAAAGTGGCTGCCAGGATGTTGCAACCTTTAAAATCAGCAGCCATAATTATTTTTCAATTTTTCCAGAGATATATTAAAACATATTAGAACGGCAGACGCCGTAAAATACTTTAAAAATTTACTTTTTTTTCATACCTGACTCACCTGAGGGACCCCAAACCTACCGCGGCCGGGGTTAGCTAGTACCCATTGCTTGTTTACTGGGTATAGAAGTCTTACTGGACGAAATTTCAGATACCGTAAAATATGTGTTGTCAGATTTAAGCTGGCTCTTTAACTATAACTCGCATCACTGCTCAGCAATATGGCATATCTCTGTCAACTGTGAGGCGACACTTGCATGCTGGTAATATACACAATTATCGGCCAGCAAGAAAAATTAAACTCTCAGAAGATCACCGGAGGGCAAGAATTAGTTTTGCATATGAATACCTTAACTTTAGCAATATTAAGTAAGGTTTCAGCAGCTTTCAGCTAATTATTTTCGAAATACATTGACTGACATACGTTCGGCGAGCCAGTGACGATCCGGCCGGGAGTCGGTGGCGGGACTCGTCCGGCTAACGCGCCGGGCCTACCTAGTCGCCGGAGCCAAACATGTAATTGGTTAAGTTATGTTTGTATTGTGATTTAGTAAGTAAACCTGTTTGTTTTCCGAATAAAATGAAATAAATTAAATTAAATCATTTCTTGCATAATGTAACGATAATGCCATAGAAACAATCGGTTTTTATATGAATCATTGTCCCGACCGGTGACTATGGCTATTATTATTATTGGACATCATAGACTAGAATTCTAATTACTAGAATGTGCCTTAGGCAAAGTGTAGCACTAGCGCAGATAGTAAACAGAATAGAAACTAGTTTCATGATTACTACTGACTAGGTTAGCAGTTTTCTCTTCGACGAGACTCCTTCAAAGCGAAGAAGGATTTTCTTGATTACAAAAGTCATAAACCCTAAAAAAGGAAATGTTTACTGTCTGTCTTACTGGCGCCATCTGTACTGGACTTCGTGTAATATCCTATATTGAATCACAAACGACAGGTGAGTAAGTCCCGACCGTTATATCCTTAAGGGTTGCATGCAAGTCAGCTGGTACGAAGATGATCGTCAAAGAAATATGGTTATACCTCCACAAAGCCTTTTATCACAAAGAATCGTACACCCAGGACTTATAAATAATGTCTGAATCACAGCGGATTTCCTCAATAATAAATGTGAGCAAAATCTGTCCCCAAAGACGCTTTGTTTTATTAAGGTCAACTTGAGCTTTGTATGTGTTTGTGTGTTTTTTCTTATCGAGTTGTGAATAACACCAAAGTGAGCGACACCGCCGTTACAGATGATCCACGATGCTGACACTTTCGTTTAAGATTTATATTTTTATGTATGTTAGTCTGTAAGGTATATGTTTATATGGGCCTTAGATGACTGAAATAAACGATCTATTATTATTATTAAATTATTATTATAAACATCGTCACCTCACATGTTCATTTTAAAACTTAAACTTATTTTAATGAATCAATAACATTAAATATATCACAATTACTAAGTACCGCAAATATTCTCCGAATCTTCTCTTGTAGGATGGGGAATTTTTTGTAATGGGGAAAGTGTTAATTAATTAATTTTTTTGTTTGTCGGGTTTTGGTCATCTTCGGAAACAAAAAACCACATTAATTATTTAGAATTACTTGCTGCTTTTATGGGATTAAAATGTTTTTGTAAGCATTTACAGAACGTTAAATTCTGCTTAGAATAGATAATACTACTGCCATTTCCTACATCAATAGGATGGGTGGTATTCAATTTCCCCACCTTAATGACTTAGCACGTCAAATATGGCAGTGGTGCGAAGACAGAGGTCCTTACGTTTACGCCTCAAACATTAGGTCACGTGATAATATTGAAGCTGATTCGCTCTTAGCTCGAGAATTTCAAATATGGATACAGAATGGGAATTGCACGAGTCTTGGTTTCAAGAAATAATTAATGAATTTGGCTTACCAGATATTGACTTGTTTGCTTCAAGGCTCAATAAAAAATGTCCAAAGTATGTATCATGGAAACGAGATCCAGGTGCTTATGAAATTGACGCATTTACATTAAATTGGAATTCATTAAGGTTTTATGCATTCCTTCCGTTCTCACTAATATTAAAAAGTATGAGAAAAATCATTAATGCAGCCATGGTTTTCTCTATTTAAATCTGACGGTATCCGAAACAATATATTTTAAGCCCAACAAAAATATGTTACTTTCTCCTTCCAGAACCCCTCATCCATTATGGCCCAGTCTTACCCTGGCGTGCGCGAGATTATCAGGGAGTTATTCAATCAACAATCGTTAAATTGACCTTTAATCTTAGGATGAGCCTGATTGATATTCGTAGTACTTTGTTTGGGACGAAGTAGGGTCCTAAGATCTGTTTTAGGTCAACCGCAGAATATTCTAACTAACTTTAAACCTAGACAAACATAGGGTAAATGATAAAAGAAAATAGTCCGTTATTTAGATTATTACTAAAAAGCGAACCTGTAAATTTTTTTTAAGTATTAAGGCTTTTTATTGTTACGTAGCGAAATGGCAAAAATCGCAACCCCTATGGATTCATCATGTAAATATATATGTTGTTAAGTGTTTCACAAACATTCTGTTACTATCGTACCAATTTCGTCTTCCATTACCAATCCAACCAATCTTTCAAGACGTCGGCAACATTGATCCAAACAAACATCGTACCATTTTCTACCTCATTGTTAGAAGTAAGACGAGCCTCATCTCAAGCGTTTTATTCCGTTACAAATCCGGCACCACCAATTTGTGTTTGCTCCAAGATTCCCGGTTTTGTTTCTTGAAACTCCCTAATTCCTAATTTGTGTCTTTATTAAATTGTTTTGAGTTGCTCCAGTAATTATAATTCGTAAGCGGCTTATTGTCCTTGTTACTTTGTATTTGTGTCTTAATCTTAGTTTGCGCTGGAATATCTTAATTCCCGGCTGTATTGGGGAAATTTTAATTTTACAGGGACGACGGAAGTAGTGAACTAATTTTCCAGTTGGGGTGACTCAAGACGAAATATATTATGAAGTAATTAGTTTAGGTATAGGGTAGTAGTGAAAAAATATATGTTTGTTACTTATTTTGGTAAACAGTACTTAGTGCAGATCTCAGTTCCTCCACTTAGAATTAGAATCATCCAAAGCATGTCCACAACTGGGCATAGTCTATCTCTCAGTTATTTATGTGTCTTAATCTTGTCAGTAGTCATTATCTTTTCCTGCATTAAAAAAATTAAAATAGTTTAACCTAAAGGTGAGGTTTAAAAATATAATTAGCCTATTAAAAATCTTGCCAAATTTCGTTGTCTTCGTCTTGAAATTGACAATTCTTCATGATGACCACTAAATATTATTAAATACTAGCTGACCCCAGCAAACGTTGTTTTGCAAAATGAAAAATAGACAGTAGCCGATTCTCAGACCTAATGAATATAAAATTTCATAATAAGCCGTTACGGAGGAGAGTATGGTAACTAACATTGTGACATGGAAATTGTATATTAGATTATGTATTCTATACATAATAGCGGAGTTGGCTAAGTGGGAGCACCCTTGAATTTCATTCCGAAGGTCGTGGGTTCAAACCTCGCCGCGCATCTCTGGATTTTTCTTCTTGAAAAATGTATGTGTGCCTTAAACTCGTGCTTTAACGGTGAAGGCAAACATCGTGAGGAACCCGGGATGTTCTGAGAACTTTAAAGAGATTGAAGGACATGTGACATTCACCAACCCGCACTTGGGCATCGTGGTGAATTAATAATAATAATAGATCATTTATTTTAGGCATATACCTTACAGACTAACATACATACAAATATAAATCTTATAAACTAAAGTGATCTTACAAGACATCTGATATCCCTAATATCGTAAAGAAAGCTGTGTACGTCTCTTAAAACCAAAGCGGACGCCTCAATGTTACGACCGACAGAGAAGATACCTAATATAATTCACAGAGATATATAGATATTTTTCATTATACATGTTATGGTTTCGGGTCTTGGTGTTTTCTATAAATAAATATTTCCAGACATTTCACACAACAACATCTAGCCCCGCGGTAAGCTCTAAGCTTGTGTTACGGGTACTAGATATCTGATATACTTAATATAATAGTCATACATATATATACATATTTTTTATTGGTCGTAACGGATATCGCGTCTGCCTCCCCTTTTTATACGTTGGCCTCAGATCAGGGAGGATTACCCGCCGAATTTAAGCATATTAGTAAGCGGAGGAAAAGAAACTAACTAGGATTTCACCGTTAGTTTTCTTATCTTTGTGGTTATGTTGTCCTGGTGATTTGTAATCTAGTGGATATTTTTGTATGAATTTCTCTAAATTTAAATATATTTTGCCTGATCTATAATATATAAAATTCTTCTGTCACGGGGTGCGTAATCGAACTCCTCCGAAACGGCTTGACCGATTCTCATGAAATTTTGTGAGCATATTCAGTAGGTCTGAGAATCGGCCAACATCTATTTCTCATTTAGAAAAAAAAAAAAATTTTTGCAAAACAACTTTTGCTGGGGTCAGCTAGTCTATCTATATAAATAAAAATCAATTGTTGTTCGTTAGTCTTGAAATGTTCGTGGAGGTCTAGGGAAGGTTTAAAAGTCGAGAATAAATTGAATAATTGCCGGGATATTCATTTTGAATAATAACCCGTGCGAAGCTGGGGCGGGCCGCTAGTTATGGATAAAAAAATATATATCTAAGAATGCCTATTATATTATTATTAAGTAGGTATATCAGCTGTCTAGTACCCGTAACTCAAGCTTAGAGCATACCGCGGGACTAGATGTTGCTGTGTGGATTGTCCGGCAATATCTATTATCATTGTTATCTATTATTTATTTTAATATTATTTCTAAATTCATAGAACAGTAGATGAACTAAATGTGACTTTATGATCACAATAGCTTTGTCTGTTTGTTTCAAGGCCTTATGATGTACTATAGAATTACTTCAATTTACTTAATTACAATTAGTGTAATTGTTCTTACCACTGATTCTGATGTGGCAAGATTAGATTAAATAAAAGTTCCCCATTGCATCATCCTTTTGTCATTTCATTAAAGCACTAACAATGTGTATACATACATTTAAATAGTATATCTATATATTTATGTCTATTATATTAAGTATATTAGATGTCTAGTACCCGTAACACAAGCTTAGGAGCTTACCACGGGGCCTAGATATGTTATGTGGATTCCCTATATTACCTCACTCTTGTTACCGGTTCAAAAGCAATTAAGTTTTAATCTATAATATAAAAATGAATCGCAAAATGTGTTGGTAAGCGCATAACTCAACAACGCCTGGACCAATTTGGCCAAATGTTTTTTTAAAATGTTCGTTGAAGTTCAAGGATGGTTTTTACGGCGAGAAAAATTAGAATTATTGCTGGAAAAACCCTAAAAATAGCCAGATAGATAACAATTACATAATCAATCATGTCACCTGAAATTTCATGGTGAATGATGAGGCAAGGCCAGTTTTTATTAACATTTAGCAAGGATTATACTAAAATATACCTAGTCTAAACTAGTGTGAACTAGATGTTATTGTTCTAATACATAACAGATTGAACTCATTTAAAAAAAAAAGTATCTATGATCTGATCAAGATTATGAGAAAAATATAGATTGTTATAAGACAAAAGCTCTTGCGACTTACAGCAAAAGTAAATTGGCTCTGAAGATAAATTCAAGATTAGCTTACCTAAGAACTTGGGTGTTTTATGTTTATTGTTATTAGATAAGTTGCTTGCACAGGACATATATGGGCTTTTATTAAAAAAAAACAAACACTTTATTTTAGATCACGACGAGAAATGGCAGCTGTACACGCCGCCATTTTCGTGAGGCTCCTCGAGAGAACACTCACGCACTATCCTCTCACTCGCAGTCCCGCGTCGCTTCGTGTAGCGTCAGGTATCTCGTATGATAAGTGCGACATACCTGGTGTGGACCTTGTGCGAGGCCTGTGCATAGGTGGGTGACCACTCTGACTGCATTCATTATTGCAAAAAGTATTTAAACTGTACACAGAATCTGAGGTGTAGTAGTATGAGTCCATCTCATACTTTACAAATTCATTTATTTTATTACTATTCATATAATATTTTTATTGACTAGAAAACAATTTATATCTGATTGGCTGTATTATACCATATTTTTTTTGTGATTTTGGTTCCGTGTTTAGTTACTATAATTAATCTTATTTACCATTCCAGTTTGTTCCTTTTGCGGAGCGCATAAATGCTATTGATATTCGTCATGCTGCACTTTACCACATTGAACATGAGTATACCCGAAAGCCAGAAGACAATGACACTCACTTCTCATTAGCTGTTCAAAAATGGCATGTCCTTAATTTGACTGAAAATTTCAAAAAATTCAAGAATGAAGTCTTTGGAACCTTCTCATTGACTCAACTTGTTCATAAAAAGGAAGAAGTTATTGAGGTTTTAGAGAAATACCTGAATTTGGAGGATCCATTATGTCTACAACCATTGTTGGAGTAAGTAACTTTTGCTTTTTATAGTATACAATTAAGTTAAGATTTGATTGTCCGGGAATATTTATTTATTAATTAGACGAAAGTCCTGTCCAGTCTTAGGCAAGGACAGTATTCTAAACTGTATAACAAACCCGTTAGGAGTATAAAAGTTTTTTTTTAATTTTTAATTCGTCATCAATCGTATATATCCCTTCAATTTATAAATTTAAGCAACGTTGGTTGTGGTCAGTATTTGGATGGGTGACCGCTCTGCCTGCAAGTTTTTGGATATTTCCATTTTTGTATTTTATTTATTTAAGTGAATCTTTTTATTACAATTAGTTTATTAACTATAAAAATACACAGATCTCTTGATGTATGATTCCATCTCATACTTATTAAATTTATTAAACTTTACAACGAATTTTAATTAACAAAGATGATAAATAACTAGTAAGGACACTGTATTAATCTCACGTACGTAGATATTCTTGATTAAATAACAAAACAGCGAACCAAACTTGAAGTACACAACGCCTTATCAAATAATTTCAGCAATCGTGGGCAGACATCTATCGTATTGGTATAACGATTATTTCAGGCGGAAACTCTTTGCTTTTGTACCCATATGAGGTGTATAAGCCGCTTATATGACAGGAGGTAGGTACCTCTATTGAAAACCTCATGTATACACACACGACTAAAGCAACTATGTGTTTGTTGTTTTTAAACGCTGCCATTTTTTTATATATAAATAATCAAAGTCAATGACAAAACCATGAAAATAGAATTAAGTGATTTTATAATAATTACCTACCACGTTGCGTATTTTATTTTAGATCTTATTTATGATTATGTAACTATGATATTTATTAGGTGCGTTACCGTGTATGAATTGCACACACACCTTTTTTTATGAGAGATAAGCCTTCATTTGACTACAATCTCACCTGATGTAAAGTGACGATGTGGTCTAAAATGGAGCATGAAGACCTAGAAGGTAGAACTATAATAATGTGTGCAGTTAATTGATGCAGCTAAATGTTATTGTAACAAGAAAATTAGTATAACAATTACTTTTATTGAATGATAATAAAAGGGCTGCTGTATAGTCTCTGGTGGTAGGCTTCGGCCGCGACCCTCCGGGCTGGGCCAGTGCGTGAAGCGATTTTTTCGTGTTTCGTAATGTTGCCCGGAGAAGCCATCTAACTTCTAGGTCTTCATGCCCCATCTTAGACCACATCGTCACTTTACATCAGGTGAGATTGTAGTCAAATGAAGGTTTATATAACCTTAAAAAAAAAGTTCCTTTGTCCCACTATACAGACCAAACGCCTGGGCAGATTTTTATAATTAATCGGGTAAAAGTACAGGGTGTAATTTTTACAGATTTTAGTCGGTTCGATTCCCGGGTGTGACAAGCGAATTTCCGAAAATCTTAAAGAATTTGCATGCATGATTTTGCATGATGCAGTTTTCTTTACAAAATTAAAGGAATGTTTTCTTTGAGTGACTCTGTTGACAATTTGCCAGTGTCGAGTTAAATAAAATTATAAAGTGAAAAATATGTTACTCAGTTGAACGCCATTTTGCGTTTTCCAAACTGTCTCAGTGAGACTGCAGGCATGGTTGAAAATCTTATCGAATCAACAATGTCCAACAAAACGTACGGACATTGGCTATTGACGGCCATATAGCCAGTCACGGACGCCATCTAATAAAAAAAGAAGAAAAAGAAGAGACTGCAGGCGAATTAATGAAAATGGCTTATTTTTTTATTATATGCCATTGCATCTTGACTGAAATCTGTATAATTAGGTAACTAGCAGACTTTTTTGAATAGATACGTTTAAATATATAAAAAAATACGTGAAAATAGCAGACATAATTATTGCTCACTTGTCAATACAATTTAATTAAAAACTAAATACAGAAAAAGGAAGGTACCTTTTTCTGTATTTATTTTTTATACTTCCTTATAACTTGGCTCGGGTGCTCAATTGCCGTTTTATAGTGACGCTCAGCGGCCTCTTTTATGATACAGGATATCGATTCGAGCTTAAGATCTCTGTGGAGACTTTTGTTGCGGACATACCACGGACTACCAGTGGCTTTGCGAAGGAATCCATATTTTGAACTACTTGGATGGTTTTAACGTTAAGCGTGTGCCCAAACGCTACGGATGCATAGGTCATGATGGGGACTGGGAGTGAAGGCAATTCAACCGGTATATAGATGAAGTAGCTATCAGTTTTTCGCTTGCGCGATTCAGAACAGCAAACTTTTTGCACTCATAATAAATTAAATATATTTAAGTCTATTGTTCGGAGATGGCCGCGATGACATTGTACAACATTGTTGTGCGATGTTTACATAGAATTGACAACATTGTGAATTTGGTAAGTATTTGAACTTTATTTAAAAAAAAATTGTATATAAGCGGTCCGCTCCGGCTTCGCACGGGTTAATTAGTAAAATATCATATTTGAATTTTGCTCCCTAAAAACCATCCCTGGACATCTAAGAACATTAAAATTATTAGTCAAATTAGTCCAGGCGTTGATGAGTTAAGCGCTTACCATCACATTTCGCGATTGATCGATTTTTCTGCTTGTTTACAACGTCTACGGTTTTCATCCTATTTACTAGTGGGGCTTACAGAGCAATGAACTTTTTAGTACCGCACAATAAAACTGCAATCCCATTTGATAATATATGCTTATGTCTATAGAACGTGTCAATAGTTAGTTATGTCAAAGAGCCATCTCGCTTTGTCACATGTGACAGAGCGAGATAGCTCTATGTTTTAACCATTGTCGGAGATGTTGAGACAGGCTCTGATACCGATGGTTAAAATAAACGTTTTATAAGCTAATTGGTTTCAATGACTTATTAATTAGGTTATTGAAAATTACTTTATGTAATTCGCATAGAAATAGGTAGTAAGTCAGGATTTTGTGAATTAGAAAATAAAAATATTTCCTACAATTGTCATTTTGTATTTTTTTACAAAGAACAACTGATTTCCACTTTTGAATATAACTCGAGCCGGTCATATTTAAATTAAATAAGAATTAATCTATTAATCTAAATTCTTTTTTTGTTCTGTTTGTTATTATCAGGAGAAGGTTCTTATGAAAGCAAAAATTACGGATATTGCGCGGAAAATTAGAAAATTAGTCTAAGGCGGAACAAAGTTCGCCGGGTCAGCTAGTTTGATAATAAATTACGGCTTTCGATGCGAGCGGCGCGCAAGGTGAACGCAGATCTATATCAAATCATACAATGCAAACTAATAACTTTTAATAAGTGATAAACCTCACTTTTTAGGTTAATCTATTTTAAATATTAAACTAAAATTTTGCTTAGTTTGGGGTTAGGTGATACTGTGTGAGTAGTCCGGAAATATTTATTTATTTAAAATCCAGCTTGTGTTACCGGTACTATACATTTGGTATACTTAATATAAATATAATAGACATAGGTACATATATATTTTTTTATATACATTCTTACGCCGATACAGTATTTCTTGATCTCAACGAAGCTCTCCTTAACAAACTTGATCGCCTACTTAACACTTGCATCCGATTTATTTATAACCTGCGAAAGTACGATCATGTTAGCAAATATCGCCAAATGCTTAAATGGCTACCTATACGGGAGCGTAGGAACATTCGAATATTATGCCTACTGTTTTCAATTCTAAAAGATCCCTTTACTCCTACCTACTTAAAAGACCGTTTCTCATTTTTAACTGATGAACATAATAGAAACCTTCGATCCTCTGACAACCTTTTACTCGCTATTCCCTCCCACTCTACATCCTTCTTAGGAAATTCTTTCTCTGTAGAAGCAGCACGGTTGTGGAATGGATTGCCACCTCATATCAGAAAAGCAGAAACAAAAGACCACTTCAAACGAGCAACTAAAAACTTCTATCTTGATAAATTATATACATAACTTATTAAACTATCCCTTTTATTCATCTCTTTTTGTCATTATTGATATATATATTTGTATGTATATATGTATGTGTTTATATAAACATATGTTACATGTAGTATATATATAATATGTATGTGTGTGTGCTTTAAATATAAAACAAATATTTAGAATTGTTTTTTGTTATATTTTTGATTGTTATATGTACCTTACACTTTAATATTGTTACTCTTTAGATTAAGCTATTTTTATACATTCTTGCGCGCCAACTTTTTATCTTAAACCTGTTTGAGGTTGGCAGGTAGAAAATGCCTTGGCATTAAGCCCACCTTTTGTACAACTCTGTATTTTATTGTGCAATAAAGTATTCTTAATAATAATAATAATAGCGGCCGGCCCCGGCGTCGCACGGGTATAAAATTTTCCCGGAAGTTATGCGAATTTTTCTCGCCGTAAAAACCATCCTATCTCTCAAGTTTGATCGAACTGCACATAACACACGTTATGACGTCACCATCCACCACAAGTGGGGCACAATTCGCGTGACACGCCAAAGGAAATGTTTAAAGGTCCTCACGTACTTTACTACTACTACTACCCATAAAAGTGATGTGCGCCACTATCACTTTTATGTTTGTTCCGGGGAGGGTTAACGGCTTACTGGATTCATAAAGGGATTGAAACAAAACATTGACACCAATCTGGTGTTGTAGAAATGAAGATTCGGGTACTACTATTTATTAAGAGCCCTACAATTGCAAAATTTCCTTCAATTATTGATATTTTCGTATCGGGTGGTCTACCTGAAGGTCCTGCCTGGCGGCCACGGAGCCGGGCGCAGGCTCGCAGGGGATGTAGCCGGGCAGGAAGCGCATGTGTACCTACCGTACAGACTATCTCAGTATCGGGTGGTCTACCTGAATGTCCTGCCTGGCGGCCACGGAGCCGGGCGCAGGCTCGCAGGGGATGTAGCCGGGCAGGAAGCGCATGTGTACCTACCGTACAGACTATCTCAGTATCGGGTGGTCTACCTGAATGTCCTGCCTGGCGGCCACGGAGCCGGGCGCAGGCTCGCAGGGGATGTAGCCGGGCAGGAAGCGCATGTGTACCTACCGTACAGACTATCTCAGTATCGGGTGGTCTACCTGAATGTCCTGCCTGGCGGCCACGGAGCCGGGCGCAGGCTCGCAGGGGATGTAGCCGGGCAGGAAGCGCATGTGTACCTACCGTACAGACTATCTCAGTATCGGGTGGTCTACCTGAATGTCCTGCCTGGCGGCCACGGAGCCGGGCGCAGGCTCACAGGGGATGTAGCCGGGCAGGAAGCGCATGTGTACCTACCGTACAGACTATCTCAGTATCGGGTGGTCTACCTGAATGTCCTGCCTGGCGGCCACGGAGCCGGGCGCAGGCTCACAGGGGATGTAGCCGGGCAGGAAGCGCATGTGTACCTACCGTACAGACTATCTCAGTATCGGGTGGTCTACCTGAATGTCCTGCCTGGCGGCCACGGAGCCGGGCGCAGGCTCGCAGGGGATGTAGCCGGGCAGGAAGCGCATGTGTACCTACCGTACAGACTATCTCAGTATCGGGTGGTCTACCTGAATGTCCTGCCTGGCGGCCACGGAGCCGGGCGCAGGCTCGCAGGGGATGTAGCCGGGCAGGAAGCGCATGTGTACCTACCGTACAGACTATCTCAGTATCGGGTGGTCTACCTGAATGTCCTGCCTGGCGGCCACGGAGCCGGGCGCAGGCTCGCAGGGGATGTAGCCGGGCAGGAAGCGCATGTGTACCTACCGTACAGACTATCTCAGTATCGGGTGGTCTACCTGAATGTCCTGCCTGGCGGCCACGGAGCCGGGCGCAGGCTCGCAGGGGATGTAGCCGGGCAGGAAGCGCATGTGTACCTACCGTACAGACTATCTCAGTATCGGGTGGTCTACCTGAATGTCCTGCCTGGCGGCCACGGAGCCGGGCGCAGGCTCGCAGGGGATGTAGCCGGGCAGGAAGCGCATGTGTACCTACCGTACAGACTATCTCAGTATCGGGTGGTCTACCTGAATGTCCTGCCTGGCGGCCACGGAGCCGGGCGCAGGCTCGCAGGGGATGTAGCCGGGCAGGAAGCGCATGTGTACCTACCGTACAGACTATCTCAGTATCGGGTGGTCTACCTGAATGTCCTGCCTGGCGGCCACGGAGCCGGGCGCAGGCTCGCAGGGGATGTAGCCGGGCAGGAAGCGCATGTGTACCTACCGTACAGACTATCTCAGTATCGGGTGGTCTACCTGAAGGTCCTGCCTGGCGGCCACGCGACTAATTTTATTTTTGCTCAGTTGTAAGTTTATTAATTTATTTATCTACCAACTCCGTAAATTAATCACGTAGAAGATATTCGGTGGGTGCATTTTATACGTTATATTTAGGATGTTTAGGTACAAAATATAGCAATGAATTCTTCAAAAACCTAAACTTGGTAAACAAACTTACACGTGCGGTAGGTACTCAATATTTTTAATTACGCTGAAAACACTCAATAATAAAGTAGGTAGAAATTGTACACGAGGTACTCGGCAATCGCGGTTAGTTTCGCTATGCTCGATTCCCGCTATGCACTGATCATAAAATACCTAACAAAAAGTGCCGCTATGCACGGAATCAGATTCTTGGACTGTCGAAAGGAAAAAGCTTATCTTTAAATATCACAGTCATCTAAAATGTACTATACACATCGTGTTGCTGCTTCTTGATGGAATTGTATAATAAAAATTTAAATAAATACTCTCTCACTAGTTTCACTAACTATAACTAGTAAACAGTATTCGTGTTAATCAACACATAGCTTAAACCGTCAACACCAAAACGAGTTTTTTGGGTTACCTCTTTCGGGAATTTGTACCTGAGTGTTAACTTTTGTCCTTAAATAGGTATGTTTTGCTCATCTAATTAACACAGGTTGCCCAATATTGTAGAATAATATAAGGACGTAGACAGCCAGATCTAACACATGATTTTTTTTTTAGTTTTCACGAAGAAGCAGTGACGCAGTTCAACGATTATTTCGTTACACAGTGGATGGAATATCCAAACTTCATTTGGTGTTGCCATAATGAGCGCCATAGAACGACAAACTTATCTGAAGCTTGGAACGGAAGATTCAACAAATCCATTGGCAGAAACCCTACTTTGATATTATTTATGCAAATAATTGCTGAAGACATTTGCCACTATGACATAAAGCAAGCCAAGTAAGTTACATATTTAAAATCAATAGTAAAAGTAAAAAAAGTCAAATTACCGCAATTTAATATTATTTATTATTTATTGTTACAGCTTCATACTCAACAAACAAAATATCAATCATAGAAAAAAATCAAGTATTCACACCGACAGCCAGATACAACTTTACACAGAAGCCTATAGAAACAAAAGCATTACTCTTGGTGATTTTTTGATGAAAATCTCCAATATAACTTCTTTTTGCAAAAAAACATGATAAAAAAACAATTAATACCAATCTGTAGCTACAATCTTTGTCTGATATTTTGTGTTGATTTATAACTGTCATCTTATTTTATATAATAATTTATTTTTTAATAGTACAAATGTTGATTAATGTATTTGCATGTTTTATTTTAATTTAAACCAGAGTTAATGTTAGAAACTGTTTTATTTGTAAATGTAAATTTCAACTTTTGTGTATTATTTTAGGATCGTTGTTTCATCGATGTTGCGTAAAGTTTAGTTGTTGATAATAATATTTTTCGTTGATTTATAATTTGTTTTTTACGATTGTTGATTATTTGCATGTTGTAGTGTTAAAAACTGTTTATTTTCTAAATGTTATTTTGAAATGTGTCATTTGATCTCTTACTTAATTATTTTTTGGATAATTTTAATCAGACTGTTTATTACAATTGTTGATTATTTACATATTTTATTTTATTATGAGTACAAGTGATTCTAGTGTTAATAACTGTTTATTTTCTAAATGTTATTTGAAACGTGTTGAGTTGAGTCGTTGAGTTGATTTATGTTTCATAGTGTTTTTATATTTTTAATTGAAATATACGCAATTCTTAAATTAAAATAAGATTTTTATTACCAAAACTTTTTTCCTCAAACTATGCAGTCCCAGGCTAGCTTTAAGAGCATAATATAGAAACACTTTTCTATCGAATTGTACCTTCCATTGTTAAAGGTAGCACTGAGAAATTCAGAGCATAGCGGCACTTTTTGTTAGGTATTTTATGATCAGTGCATAGTGGGAATCGAGCATAGCGAAACTAACCGGGCAATCGCGCTGCAAATCGGTTGTCCTTACGTCGAGACGTTTAACAATATGTGAGTAAATTGTACTTGTACGATATAATGCACATGTGGCGACCGTCCTACGGAATTTGCGCATAAGTTAGATTACCTAATAATAATTTTAAGTATGCATTGCAAAGTATTTACATTGAAAGATACAATTTAAAAAATCCTACAATTATTTTATAATCATCTAATCCTAAGTCTATAAGCTAATCTAATTGATTAAGGAATATAACACCTACATTTCGAACGTTTTTGACATTGAACTGCGGAGGTTATTTTTATGTGGGTGTCAATGTGATTCGAACTTTGAACTTGAATAAAAAAACAAAAGGATTGTGTTGATATATAGGGTGTTTGTGATGTGAAGTTAAACCAATTTTCATAACACAGCATTCTGTAGGATATGTTACCAGCATAATTGATAACCTGTATTCTAGTTAGTGTTATTTCATTAAGCTCATCAAATTTTCACCAACACAATCCCTAGATTGTAACAATATGTCACATTTCGATACAGATAAATATAGAATAATAATAATATAATCGAATATATTAAAAGAGTCGCTTTAAGCCGTGAAGTTCGTATGCTAATTTAATTATAATTTTTTTTTTTTTTTTTTTTTTTTTTTTTTTTTTTTTTTATTTTATAAGGAACTAATCAACCACTACCCTGGATGAATCGGTTGTACGGAAATCGATATCACAGCGCTGTTGCAGTTCAATAGAATTCAAGATGGGACGGAATTATTGAAGACCAATTAGTATCCAATACAGAACGGAAAACCTTGTTATACCGAGTACCTGACTGGTAAATTAATTGAGAAATACCTCTTGATGGTGCGCCTAATAAAGCGGTTTTGTCCGTTTTAGTCTTCTCACTATGTCTGTGTTGTCGAGGAGCTGGGTGGCCTCGACGTTCACATGTTGATGAAGTCTTTTTTCGTGAGCTTCTGCATCAAAATCTAGTAAGATCTAAATTATTCTGGATGACGTTGACCTACCCTTTTTTACCGACTTCAAAAAATGAGGAGCTTAGCAATTCGACTGAATGTCTTTTTTTTAAATCAAATCTTACCTCAACTCTATCGTCAACCGCATAAAGTTCAAATTCAATAACCCGCCACGTCGCTCACAATTTCCCAACGAACATTAACACTCTATTTTAAACTTTAGTACTGATTGATAGGATTCAAAATGTGAGGGAAGTTTGTGTTTTAATGACTCTGTGTTTTCATATTTTCTGCTAAGGTTAAGCTTGGATTGGTGTAAATTGAACTGGATTAAAATATTTATGGGGATATGAGTGTAAAATTTACGTGTACATTATGACTGAAATTCTTGAAGAGCTAAGAGACGTGAAATGATGCTATCTCCTTGGCGTACAAAGCTAGTCTACGAAGAATATAAATAATAGTCAATTATATCACTTAAAATACTAAAAACAACACATTCAGTACAATTTGGAGATGGAACTTTTTTCATCTAAAATTTATTTGTCCTTATTAGTTGTCGTCCAATGCTTATGGCAACTGGCAACGTGGATGTAGTGTGCGTGCTAAATATTATGGTGTCTTACTTTTAAGGAAACTTGCATTGGAATCGGGGGTCCAATGCAAGTTACTCTGAGTCTATTAATGTGGCCTATGGTGAAGCACCACGTTTCGAAGCAAAATTTGAGTGTCTTTTTATAGTTCATAGTAATTAAATAAAATAAATAAATATTTCCTTAAATATACAAAATATATAATAATATTTATTTTGTCCTTTGGCTTTTGAATACATTTAAGATAATTTAAGTTTAAGCGACCGTTTTTTTAGGTTTATTTTATAAATATCTGTTGAAAACGGGCATTAGTTATGTAATCAAATAAACAAAGAATTATGCCAATTAAATCGGAAACTCCATATTAGCCGAACAACAAAAAGGTTGTAAAAAGTATAGTCAGGGATGCAAGGAACAACTGATAATAGACTCAGTTGTTTTGCAGCGTATACACAAGATGAAACAAAACCTGTTAGGTACTTATATTGATTATAAGAAGGCGTTTGATCGGTCGGTCCCTCACACTTGGCTAGTAAGAATTCTAGAAATATATAAAATTCACCCAGAAATTGTAACATTCCTAAGTAGCGCTATGTCTCAATGGACGACCCAACTCCATACACAAACACCAGACATTCAGATAACAACATCACATATAAAAAGTAAAAACTTACCACTAGATTCGGTTTCTCCTTCGTTTCCTTCGTCGCCATCTGACTCAGTATCATCGTCTGTTTCTCCTGAGCACTGGGCCATCTCACCGCTTTCACAATCGTTTCCTTCGTTGGGGTTTATGCCCAGTTCACAACATTTTTTATAGATAATTGTTTCTGTGGGCAATAAAGAAAAATGTTATCCAATGACTTAATAATATTTATTAATTCGAACCGTTTTGTTTACTACACAAGAATATTCGAATATTCTTCTGGCTACTTAAGCAGCACGTGCGGAACAAACGGGTAATTCATAATAAAAGTGTGTGTGTGTCAGCTACGACGCACGATTGTAGTTTACTCCTTACGAACGATAATTATGATATATATCGAATAGAAAATAAATCTAAATTTAAAATTTAAGAAAAACCCCCGATTCTAATGCCTTAATTTCCTTAAGGCGCCTGTATGGGCCAACGGCCTTGAGGATTCGGGCGGAGTCAAAATTATTCCCCGCGCCAACAGCACACTCCCCGCTACATTTTTACGACGCAGAGCGCGGCCTGCGCTCTCGGCAAGCGGTCACGCGTGCCGGGTCCTCGCGAGTCGCGACGCCGTAAATAAGGACTTTCCAACTACATCATTATTACGCTAAAACTATTCTACCTAGAGATTTATGCGTTTGTGCTTATCTTATTTTCTTTTTAATTTAAAATGTATTGTTAACATTAATTATATATTATTATTAGATATTAATGAACCTTAATTTTTAAACTATTTTAGTGTATTTTCTTGTTGGTGGTTCTAATATAACAAATAAATAAATAAATAATAAGTATGTTTTTTTAACTAGGTTTTCTTTACTTACTAAGTACCAACCTAATAATAAGATCCTAAGCCAATCCTGCCCGGGTAGGCTAGTTACCTATACAATGTGTATTTTCGAAGCTTGATCAAACGCGGATTTGCGGAATTTGCGGATACATGACAAAAATTAATCGATAAATATCAGATTTTTTTTTATGTAAACTATTTATAAAAGTCGATTTAATATTTTTTTATGAGAACTAGGTACTTCATCTGGTGTTTTCTTCGTTTCTGTTTGAGTAAACGGTGTATTTTATTCAAAGTAGGCTCATTAAAAAGCTAGATAGTTTACCTAGCTATGAAAATTAAAAGAAAATACAATTTCGGTACAAAAGCCTATTAAAACTTTTTTTTTGTAGAAATTTAACAAAAAAATAGATATTTATTTTATTTTTAATCTGTAACTTTTACACTGGATTATTGAGGTATACTTTTTTGCATGACACATTAAACTTCATAATTTATACAACAAATCTCTTCTAAAACGTAAGGGTTTTAATTTTATGAATAATGTCTGGTTTTTGCTTGAAGGCCAATCGTCTGATAGAATCTAGGTAGTATCTGCAATATTCATAATGTCATAGGATTATAAAATCGGGCATAAAGACGAGTACAATTTCAGATTTTTGGTCAGTCACTAAGTTTTCGTGGTATTTTGCTTTTCCTTTTAAGTTTCAGGTAGATAGTATAAAATTATTTGAAATGCTACGCGACTGACACTGTTGGTTTGGTATTCATAGATACTCTGGTGGGTAGCCCACGTACCAAAAAGGTTAATTAAACTCTTTTTGCTGTCATGTTATTCGAATTAGGTACTTTCTGCCTTGTAAAGAGATCAACAGACAGCAAATTATGTAATGAAACAAGGCAAGATAAGATGAAACGGAACGAAGCCTTTGCCCAAAAGTGGGATATTAACGGTGGATAATGATAAGATTAAGTAATACAACACTTTAAGTTATTAGGTACTATCAATTAATTTATTGATTGTTCAAAATGCCAACCATTTTCCTCAATGCATATCGTTGCAAGTAAACCCACGTTCAGTTCACAAGTTCTTTTTAGTACATCGCGATCGTTTCTTATTTCATTCGCTGGCGTAATTCATGGTGACGCTCCAGCTCACTTCACCACAATCGTGCGTGATCATTTTAATGCAACTTAAGATACATAATTTGTTGTCTGTTGATATTTGGCACTACAAGGCAGAAAGTACCTAACTAAAATGGCTAATAACATGACAGACAACGAAAAAAGGTAGACCCATACTCTTTGTAGAATTTGTAGAATAATAATAATATAACTCTTTATTACAAACCAAGATAAAACAATACAAAAATGGACTTGCATAATACAAAATACATAATGGGCGGCCTTATTGCTTAAAGCAATTTCTTCCAGACAACCTTTGAAAAATACTATGAAGTTTAATAAATAATGCAAAAAAGTTTAAAAATTATAGATCAACAACAAAATAAAAAAAAATTTTTTGGTAAATTTCTACAAAAAAAAATTTAGCGGGCTCTTGTACCAAAATTGTATTTTGTTTTGAATTTTCTTAATTAGGTAAACTATCTAGCTTAGAGTGTTAGATATGTGTGTTGATGGATATGTGGGAAGAGGTAGGTCAAAGAAAATATTGATGGACTGTTTGAAGGATGGCATGCGTAATGACTGACAAAAATGTTTCTAAGATAATGACTTTTTAAATTGTACAATAATTAGTTTTATGACTTTGAATTTTTGCTTACTATGATGATTACTGATGTTATAAATGTTTAATGAAATTAATTTAAAGTTAATAATTATAAAAATTTATTTAGTACTGTATTTTGTTAGATTTTTATTATTTTAGTTTATTCAATAATGTAATGCCAATTTTATAATTGCATGCCTGGACAGGTAAAATACATTGATCCATGTAAAATTTAAGCCATAACAACGCTGTAACATGTATTTACGCAATAAATTAATTTTGAACTTTGATGGAAGGAATGAGTGTTGAGATGACGAGTGACAGAGGAAAATGGAAGGAAGAAAGATGTTGCGTCGACCCCACGTAATATTCCCATATTACGTGGGGTCGACGCAACATCTTTCTTCTAAGGGCTGATGATGATGATGATATAAACTATCTAGCTTTCAAATGAGCCTACTTTGAATAAAATACACCATTTACTCAAACAGAAACGAATAAAAAACCATACGAAGTAGTTTTCATAAAAAAATATTGGCTTTTTTTTAAATAGCCAACATATAATTTTTTTATCCTATATTTATCCATAAATGTATGTCGTGTATCCGCATTTAGTTTGATCAAGGTTCGAAAATACACATTGTATATACTTTGTTTGTATCATCTACCTAGTAATAATAATAATAATAAAACTAAACTCTTTATTACACACCATATCACAATACAAAAAGGGACTTAAAGCTAAATACAAAAATGCGTAATGGGCGGCCTTATTGCTTAGAGCAATTTCTTCCAGACAACCTTAGGATGGAGAGGATAATGCACAGCAAATAACTCGACGGTGCGGTGACATAAAATATATATAACAATTAATTCATTATTTAATTTTTAATTATATTTATACTAGTCTGTGCTAGTTATAAATAAATAATATTTCCAGACAATTCACGCAACAACATTTTAGTCCCGTGGTAAGCTCTAAGCTTGTGTTACGGGTAGGTACAGGTACTAGATATTTGATATACTTAATATAATATACATACATTTAAAGATATTTTTTATTATACATATTAAATACCCAGACCAAGGAGAAAAGTGCTTACAGAACATACAAACACTTTTACCCTCGGCGGGAATCGAACCCGCTACCTTTTGCTCTGCAAGCGGACATTCGCACACCGCGCCTACGAGGCACTCAGAGTCAGAGTTAGTTAACTAGGTAACCCTTATAAAAAAAAAAGAACTTTTTCATAAGTGTTTTTTTTTTGTTTATAAATATTAATAGGTAGGTACTTATTATATTATATTAGCTTGGTACTTAATTTACTAGTTGGTAGGTAGTAAGTATAATCATTACTTATTTATTACTAACTTTTATTCCTGCTAATTGCTTACTGAACTTGTCCAACGAATATACAAAAGTCCGAGCTCAAATACCTATTTCTAAAATATAAAACTAAACAACAGAGTCCATGCGCAAACAATAATCGTTATACGGTTACATCGAAAAATGCATTTGGACCGATGACGAAGACGCGCGACACAACCTCCCCGTCCGATAGTCTGAGCCACACTGCCGCCCGTCGCCCCCGCACAGACCCGGTCGTTCCATTTCATACCGAAAACATAAAATAATTATTTGTAGTCGTATAAATCATTTGTTTTAATTTTCAAACGTACAGTTTGTGTGGAATACTTTGACAAATATTTAAGTTAAAGAAAAATACTCAAACTCAATACCGTTTAAAAGATATATCCAAATTTCGGATAAAAAATGCCTTACTTTGAATATTTTTTTTATTAAGTAATAATGAAGATACAATAATTTCAAACGTTCAAGTTGTAATTTAATATCTATTTTGCAACATATATTTTTTTTATACATATTTATTTACTCATAAAGTAGATATATCAATTTGAAAAAGTCGCGTTAGCGCATACAACCACCTTAAACGTA
Organism: Gymnoscelis rufifasciata; assembly: GCA_929108375.1. Lineage (NCBI taxonomy): Eukaryota > Metazoa > Arthropoda > Insecta > Lepidoptera > Geometridae > Gymnoscelis > Gymnoscelis rufifasciata. The sequence continues at coordinate 2,264,021 of OV815319.1, read as the reverse complement.
AAACAACATAATATTATGTAATGTGGACGTGATGCGCTTTCATTTGATACCCCACACTAGTATATTTGCAGATTTTCGGTTTTCCTTACCCACTCTCACCCCCATAACTTTTAAACGGCACAACCGATTTTCATGAAACATGTCTAAGAACACTCGAGCCAGACTCACCTTTCATACAAAAAAAAACTAAATTGAAATCGCTCCATCCGTTCGGAGACTAAAGCCAAACAAAACAACCTCAAATATTAAATATTTTATTCGAAAACAAACTTATCTCATTTATTTATACATATAATTTTATGTTTTACATTCATTATAATCAACTACCTTTAAATAAATATAATAATATATATCGGTTGATCCGTTCGGGAGCTATGATGCCGGACAGAAAAGGCAGACAGACGTCAAACTTATACCACTCTTTTTCGGTCGAAGATCTATTATTTAAAACTTGATTATGTGTTATTGACTAAGTATTTGCAATTTGACATATGTATTAAGTAATTGAGTATTTTATAACATAAAATAATTTTACGAAAGAGACTGCTCATTTACCAAATAAATGTACAAAAAGTATGTTATATGTGATACTAGCTGTGCCTGCGGTGCTACCCGCGTTATAATGGATGAAGTACTCTAATAACCAACAACGTATTTATTTGAATAAAGATTAATATTATTATGTTGATACAACTTAAACAAATTATTTCGACTGTTCTTAGCACCACCCGGAGGCCACGTGTATGGATTCAGAGGGTTACCACTTACGGACGTGAACAGACAAAACCTCCACATACATACATACATAGACTGTTAAACAAATTACCACTTCTAAGCGTTGCGCAGTCGGGTAAAAAGTAGCCTATGTATTCCTTATTTTGCGACTATTGTAGAGATAAACAGGGGCGAAATTTTTATTGAACAAACAATTGTATAAAACATTTTAAGAGCCCTCTTACATTTCGATGTTACGCTAATTTAGGTATTTACGTACCGAACGAGCGGCGAGCTATGCGAGCGCTACTTTCTGTCTCGCTCGCGCCATGATATTGCGTTGAGTAGGCGTCTAAATGATCTTGATCCACCGTAATTTAAGTTTTCTTAGAATGGAGTTCGGCGGATGGATTTCACGGTCGTAGCCTGTTTATATAAATAAAACATACAAATGTAACTAATAATTATTTATTTGAGTATAGTCATTTATCATATAATTACAAAAATATTTCCCGCAACGGCATTGATCGAGCTATCCTCGAATCGATAGTTTCAGGTAGTACACATTTTTCATAAAAAGCTTGCAACTTAGGTAACATATTTAAATTCCAAAATTGTTCGTCTTTGTTGATTTTTATCAATTTTACTGGATGATCTGGGCCAGTCCATAATTATGGCAAGTATACATATTTCTATTTGCTATGTGAAGCTGACCTTGGATTTGATAAAACCAGTCATGATTTTGATTTATTGTTACGCGTGAGTTATTTAATTTAAAACCTTTAATTTTTTTTGTTCGAAGGGCCGTGTCAAAGTCTATTCCGAAACCTGAAATAGGACATTTAACTTCAATAAGACCCTCACTGTATAAACCATCAGGTGAAGCCCCCACATAACAATGATCTGGGTCAATAAATAGACCACATTTTTCTCTTTCAATGTTTTCTTGTTTACTTAATTGTTCCAATGCTACAGACTCGTTGTCCCTACCATGTTTGATGGAAGAAACATTGTCTAGATTATAATTAGATAAAATAGTTTTAAAAAGAGGAGCAGAATTTTGGTTAGGCCGTCTTTTACATATTTTTGCAAATGTTGATGCCGTAACAATGTCAATTATTCTTCTTCCTTGAATGTCTGAATATAATCTATCTATGAACAAAAAAAAACATTATAAACACTTCATCAATTTTTTTAAGTATGTACAAAGAGCATTTCATAAACGCACTCACCATATTTTCATCACATCATGAAGCAAGGGTTTCATCTACTTCTACCATGAAATCATTTTGAGATTCATCGGATTTATAATTTATATTTGTTTCAGAGTTTTGTTTGTTTGTGTGTTATCTTTGTCAGGATCCTGAAAATAAACAAATAGCTAATAGGGATATACGTTAATTATTTAGTTAATGAACAGGTCGCTCTAAAGTGATATTTTTTTGGATTAGCTATTTTCAGCTTTAAAAGGTGATCTGCTCATCTCTCTCTCTCTCTCTCATGACACAGATATTAACAGACATTACAGACATAAAAACGTAATGAGTTCTCTCCACCACTAATTTAAATTCATTATTATAATAATTATCTCACCATGTCCATCGTTCCGGCGAGGTTGCTTGATGTTGAAGCGACAATATTGTCTGGATTACCTCGTTTTTTCATTCTAAAATAATAATTAATCATTAATGATTAATAAAAAAAATGTGTTGTGAAGATTAGAAATAATAGACCAGATTTAATATAAACATTGATTTTAATAAGATAAAAAGAATTGATTCCCTAAACAAAATTTTAAAAAAATCCGTTAGGTATGTAGAATTAAAGAAATATTTTTATATTCCTGTCAAAAATTAAAATTTATAATAATATAATAAACAGCCATTTAAATTTTAAGCATAACATCAAATTCGTAATCTACACCCTCGATTTAGTCGGAAACGATATATGTACCCATGATCAAAATTTTGAATAAAAAAATCAGCCATGTTGGTCTTAAGATTAACCCCTATTTCGTAAACATCGATTTAGTCTGAAACGATAACCAGATCGAATCTTTATTTTGGAGAGATGGGTATGTTCACATAGTTCATTATAAAATTGGTCGTTTAAAAAAACACGAAAGCAAACATAATAATAAAAAATCAAGTGTTAACCTACATATTACTATTATACTACATATTATATTTAAATAATACCTTACCTTGCTTCTCTTGCTTTCTCCAGACATAGAATATTTCTTCTTTAGTGACGCATTGATATTTATATTTATTTTTCCCCATTCTGACTTGTAATAAAGCTCAGCTACAATAAAAATAACTTTAATGAGTTAACTAGTACGAACATAATACTAATTGAAATATAATAATATACGAACGTAAATACTTACATTACAACGATCAAAATATTTCGGTCGTAGCATACGCACGCACACTAATAGCGTTTATACGGCAATCGACAGTATCAACACGAGACAAAGGGCGCGAAATCAACTGACATAGGTCCGCCCTCGACAAGCGCTCGCGCAGTACTGAGCTGAGGGCAGATCGCCGGCGCAATGAAATATATAGTTCTTTTATTTAATTCATAAAAAATTGAAAACACCGATTTAAAAATTAAAATTTATATTGTAGCTTAAGCAAAGGTTGACAATTATTTTGGTATAAGTATGATGTCAAATTGACTTAGAACTTCGGAGATATTGGGGTTTGTTTTGAAGCCTTTTCGGTCGATATTGAATTTATTTCTGCTTTTTTTTTCTTTACTTAAAAAGCATATAATGAAAATGTATTCTATCATTATTGAAGTATAGGATATAAGTAACATTAAAAAAAATATTTTGATGTTCTATATTCAATAGAAGCTACAAATTAGAGGTCCCAAAACAGGTCTCCGAGCGTTTTTCGATAAACATGTATCGGGAGAATATTTATTATAAAATAAACGAATAAGTTATCTAAAATTTGTTCTATTATTATTCTAGTGGAGAAAACGAACTATTATAAACAAGTAATTTTAATTTCAAAGAACGAACGAAAAACATAAAATTTGGACGATGAAACCGAGCAATTTCGCGTTTTTTTGTAATAGGCCTCTTAAGCACTAATTTAGGTTCATAAAAACGTTTTTTATCGTTCTATTAACCTTCAATGTGTCTGAAATAAAAAGTTAAATATTTTTATGTAGACAATATATCGCTGGTTAAATGCTAAACTACCACATTCCAAAATTTTACTTTTTTCACTAGAGACATTCAAAGTTTTCAAAAGTGTTTTTTTTTATTTTTGAGCAAGTCTTTCTTATCATATTTATGTTTCACCTATCAATCGACGCGTAATTTTAATTAGAATTAAAATGCATTTTTAGTTTTTCCGTAACTTTAACACAATGTCTTATAAAACCAGATAAGTGACTTTAGCATATAAAAATTGATGTGTTTATTGCTAAAAAATATCATTAAAAGACCACATTTCATAAAAAAATAAGGTTAATTAGACAGTTTTTAGTACCAAGTAGCATAATTCTATACCACATTGTTTATTATTCAGTCTATCAATCATTTTTAATAAAACTCTCTACTGAAAATATAAAATAGAAATGTTAAACAGTCCCAAAAGTTAAAATTTCTTACGAAACAAAACAAAAAGTTATAAATTCATAAAAAAACACATTTTAATGCATAGAATACACAAGAGAAATTATTAAAACAAATGATATATATTTCTATCAAAATAAATGCTTCTTAGAACCATTAACACACTTTATACCATACTGTAGGTGATAATTATATGGATAGACGAGACCAACATTTTGACCACTAATTTCCTAAAATTAACTCGTGCATTATTGAAAACATTCTAAATGTAGGAAATCAGTCTGTATCTTTGATACCTAAAAACAAGACCAATCCTTAAAGGTTAATATAAAATAATTCGTAATATTTTGGTATTACATTCTTTTGAATCAGCTTTAAAATACCTTCTGTCTTTGCTTGCAGGACTTTGAGTTTTTGGGCATTTAATTCCCTCACTATACAATCACCTACTACAATTTCAGACCCAGACTTTGTTTGCCTCTTTATTAACGTAGAGACTGATCTTCCTGTTCGTTGGAAGTCTTGAATAAAATAAATATGTTTCTGTTTTCTTAACCGCTCTCATTATCTTAATGTCCGCCCATTTCACTTTAGTTCCGTTGGTGTCGGTGGAATAGTTGTCTACAGCCAATGATTTCAGGTCAACAAAGCTTTCATGCGTAAGCTCTTTTACAGTGTAAGGGGTGCCCTTTTTTTGAGGGGTGTTATAAGTTTGACGTGTCTGTCTGATACATCATAGCTCCCGAACTGATGGAGCAATTTCAATTTAGTTTTGGTAATATAAAAGGGTGTATAGCGCGGATGTTCTTAGACAAGTTTCATGAAAATCGGTTGAGCCGCTTAAAAGTAATGGGTGTGAGAGTGGGGAAGGAAAACCGAAAATTTGCAAGAATAATACTCGAGTGGGGTATCAAATGAAAGCGCATCGCGTGCACATTTCTAAATATTATGGTGTTTTACTTTTAAGGAAATTAAGACATTAAAAACGGGTTTTTCTTAATTTTTTTAAATATTGATTTATTGCTGTTTTAATCAATGTCATGCACAGATCAGGGACAAAAATGGGCAAAGACCTGAAAGCTCGAGTACCTTATCATTCTCTAAATAGTGGAGTGAATAGATTCCCCTTCATTTTGTGTGTGTCCCTTAACCAAAAAGTTGAAAAGTTGATGAAGTTCACGTAAAAGTTGTGTGCAAAACAAACGCATTTAAAAAATAACACTTTTGAACATACACACAATGTAATAAAAACAAAATTTCTAGAGCTAAAGTACCATATTTCAGAATGTGTTACCTTTCCACTAAAAATAATGGTTGTATCTTGACTTCGATTTATAAGCAAAGGTACCATATTCCGAAATATGGTACTTTTGCATAAAAATTTTAGTTAAACTACACTTATTATTTTGAGATATGGTCCTTTGGCATATAACTTTCGTGCGCTTCCGCAGAGCACTCCAACCACAACTGACAATATGGCTGCTTGGCTTTGAAATTTGGCGCCAAAGTCTAATAATGCTAAACAGCCATATCTGTTTTTTGGTTGTTTTTAATGTGAAAACGAAAAGTGTCTTTAACTCATACTATAAAATAACTATTTTAAATCACATTTTTGCAATAAAAACGATTTTCACGATTTTTGAAATATGGTACTTTAGCATTTAACCAGCGATATATAGGGACTGGTAGATTCTTGAGGAACCTTAAGTATAATAATCTCGATAATAAATAAGACAAAAGATTACAAAAACAAGCTATAAAATTTGAGCGTAGGTATATACATACAACGTCCTGCGAATGAGTCAGAGAAAGATAAAAAAATCATATAGTTTGTTAGAAGTATTGGAAGGAATAAAGTGTTATAAGTAAGTGATCAAATTTTGTTCGATACTCGGAGTTATTATCAAATCAAATCGTTTTTATTTCAGACAACATTTATTGAGTGGGAATACAAATAAAATTATAAATTAATTATTATGAATCGTTTTCTTTTGACCAATTAAAACTTCTACAAACCATGTAATACAGTGGTACATTTTAACAGATTCTGATCCGTAAAAGCATTTCGAATTACTTGGTAAAATTGTTTCAGATCTCGTCCGTAAAGTTTTCAAAATGGCGCCGGACGTGACGTCACTGAGTAGTACAACACTTTAATGTGTCCTACACTGTCTGATTACCACGTGACGTCACACGCGCGCCATTTTGGAGTTTTTTCGCGCACTTTTGGCTTTTCGAATCAATTATTGTTTTTTTTTATAAATCGCATTGTTTTTATACCGAGAAACAAAACTGCGAAGAAATGCAGTAGGTTTATAATGTAAAAAGGAAACAATAAAAATGGTTTTCCAAAATCGGTTAAGTATAACGATTAACAGTGAAAATCTTCGTCGGAATGATGAGTAGTGTGGAGTCACCTGGTGTGTTGGTGTTTGTGGTGCGCGTGCCGCGAGACTGGGAAAGCCTATTTCGTTTAATAATCGTATCTTAGGTTTATTATGACTTGAATGTCAGACTTGATAGCCTACAACAAATTTAAAGACCAATCCCCCATTTCTCCAGGGATAAAGCTGAACTTTGCCGGCACAAGTGCCTGAATAAATGAAATAGCAACCATAAATCACATTTACCTTTATGCTACAATAGATGAATTACTGCTTTTTTTTTAATGGTTTTTTATTAAAATTATTTTCTTTATTCTGTTCTTAGAAGAGATGAGTGATGGATCATGTCTAATATCCTTAGGCAATTGGTTCCGAAGGTCGTGGGTTCAAACCCCGCCTCGCACCTCTGGATTTTTCTTCTTGAGAAATTTATGTGCGCTGTAAACACGTGCTTTAACGGTGAAGGCAACCATCGTGAGGAAACCGGCATGTTCTGAGACCTTTAAAAGATTATGAAGCACATGTGACAATCACCAAAACTATGTGTTTGCTTTATTGTATTGGCCTGAGACTGAGAATGCTATATTGGCTCAGGGAACATAATTTGACAAATTATAAAACATTTTTTTATGTATGAACTTTATTATCATAATCAATACATCATGATTTAAACGTTAATATACATTTTAAAAATAAATAAATGCTAACAATCGAAAAGAAATTAAGTCAAGTTATGTAAAAATCAAATGAGACATACATATATTTAGGACTAATAATTAGTGTGACATAATTCGATAGGATTACATAATTAGTCATTTATGGGTAACGCTAATAATAGTGGGAAATAGTGAAAACATGCACCTAACGTGGTCTATTCTTCTGTGGCGATTCACAATGGAACACATGTATCTAAGGGTGTCAAAAGTCCATAAATCATAAGTGGAAGTGGGCCAAGGGAAATAAAAATAGGCGAAATTTTGTACAAAACCCCCTAGGTCCAGCAGAAGGCATATTTATTATCCCTTGCATCCGTGTTTTGTAGAACAGGCCTTTTGATTTATACGTCAAATGGTCACCAACATACACTGGTCTCGAAGACTTTTCAAGTCCTGGGATCTTCAGGTGGGAGGTTTTACTCTGTCGATTGACATGCATTTCATACACGCAATATTATTTTTTTTTTTCAAAATGGCGGAATAGTTGGTATTTCATTCTCCTTGCAAAAATTTCGGAACCCCTTTGTGATTTCTCTCCTTTCTCTAGACGCAAGTTTTTGTTTTCTATAAGATGAAAATTCGTAATACTTATCAAGAACCTTCACTTTTTGGAATTTTGTATTAATATTGTCAGGGTAACATACTCATTAAAATATTACGTGTCAAAATTTCTTAGAATTTTCTTTTCACCCAATATCATCAGCTAGTGTTTTTTTTTTTCGATATATTTCGAATTTGTTATTATATCATGGTTCTGATAAAGTTAATTGCCTTCAAAGTCAAAGCCAAATCATTTATTTGCTCGAATGTAGGTATAATTGGGCTTACATTAAAAAATAACGTGCGCTTGCTTGTGGCATGGGGTGTGGAAGTCTTTGTTCTCATTATAGATTATTTCGTAGAATAGGCATGAAGTCCACATAAAAAAAAATATTCTGTTTATTCTGTCTTATAGCCCGTCGAAAGATACTGGACACCTATTTTTCGATTTATCAATTACATGAGATAGTGCCGAGATATGGAGCATCAAAGTTCCCATGTGAGGGCTTTGACGTATAGAGATTTAAAAAGGTAAAGTCGCGGACTCTGCGGCAACGATAAAAAAACAAATTACATACAATTAAAATTACTCCAGCAATGGGAGAATACTATTCACTTTTTTTATGCTAGACAAGTCTTCATTTGACCACAATCTCACCTGATGTAAAGTGACGATGTGGTCTAACATATTTTAAACACTTGGATACGGACAGGTACACATTTTTAATTTAATAAAATATATAATAATTATACGTAACAATAGGTACAATTAAACTATATGAAACCTATCGATGGTATAATAGATTTAAAAATATTTTCTTGATTAACATAAATAAAAATCATCTAAATTATTCAACACACATAGATAAAACAAACACAAGATACAAAAGTTGACAGTTTTTCTAAACAATGTCCCACTGAAATTTTTCGTGTAGCCAAATCCATACACTACCTCAATAGATAAGAAAAACAATGGTAATCCTTACCGTTGTTGATTGGATTATCTATTGTACATACAACAAGTTCTCCTTCCTTCATTTTTCTAGGTGTTGCACGTGCACTCGTTTAAAGAGATCATAAACTATTATTACCTCCTTATTTTAGTTACAAAATTTCTCTTGACTCGAGAGATTCTTCGATTGATATTTCATATTAAACAGAAAATTGTATTATAATTATACAAAAAAACTATTTTAATATGTTATATTTTTTCATCTTCCAAAAATTTACCCGATTAGGGCTGTTACCTACTTTTTTATAATATAAATGTTATATACCCAGAATTACCTAGCATTTTAATAATATCTATTGTATATTGTAAGTTTATAGTAATATTAATTTAATGTGGTTGTGAAATTATAAAGCAATAAATAGCAAATTTATAAGATTTAAGTAGTAATAATAATATTTTAAGATTTAAAGCCAATTTTCGTTGTCTATCTCAATGAATAATAAATAAATATTATATTGTTACAAAATAAAGTAAAAAAAAAACATGGCTTAAAATTGTTTTTATTATGATATTAATAGTTCTAGAAAATAAGTACAAGTATACCTATTTATTGCGTATAAGTTAATTAGCATTATTTTTACCACGAGTATGAAAAATGTATGGTTTTATTTACGTTCCCTCTGCTGGGACACAGGGACTTCTCAAAAAGTCACGGTTTATCAAAACTGAGCTAACAGGTATAAAGACATGAATAGAAATGGAATTGAAACGTTCTCTTTTTTGAAGTCAGAAGCTTATCTGTACTACTTGCGGACAAAACTAAGGAATTAGATAACTTGAGATGGAAAGAACAACAGATCACTCGGGAACAGACGCAAAGGAAAAACAAGGCGAAAATGCCAGTATTTTAAACTAGATAAAATATTAGCTAAATCAATTTGTTAATAAAATCAGCCGTACCATAGAAAAATAAATACTAATAGAAGGCTCACTCCATACTTCGTACAAATCTTACTTAAAACTTATTATCGCTGCTGGTACCCCCTAGTTCCACCTATTATGTTAGATGGCGTTCCACTTATTACTTTTATACTGCCATCTACTGAGCAATGTAGAAACTTATTAGTAGTGTTTATTGGATATTACGTCTTATAGCATTCACTAAATTTGAATACGTTGGTAGTGACATAATAGCCTTACGGTATGGAGCTCGACTATCGTGCCAAGGGTCGAAGGATCGAATCCGAAAATGGTCTACTTTTTTTTTATTATTTAAGTAAAACCTCTATCTTGATAAATTATATACATAACTTATTATACTATCCCTTTTATTAATCTCTTTTTGTCATTATTTATAGAAATATATGTATGTGTGTGTGTTTTAAATATAAAATACATATTAAGAATTGTTTTTGTTATATTTTTGATTGTTAAGTACCTTACACTTAAATATTGTAACCCCTTAGATTAAGCTACTTTTATACATTCTTACGCGCCAACTTTTTATCTTAAACCTCTTTGAGGTTGGCAGGTAGAAAATGCCTTGGCATAAAGCCCACTTTTTGTACAACTCCGTATTTTTCTTGTGCAATAAAGTATAATACTTAATAATAATAAAGTACCTACATTCAAAGGAGCTCATCTATAAGGACGATTCACACATATCAGTGAGCCCACAGTTCCGGCACAGTACCGTATCAGTGATAATTATTCTTTCAAACATTTTCTAGCCGGAACTGTGGGCTCACTGATATGTGTGAATCGTCCTTAAAATTTGAAATATTTTCAGTTAATGTTTATTTATCACAGATTAATCAGAATAATCGACGATGAATGCTATGAGGGATGAAAAATAAACAAAAAAATATGTTATAAATTTTTTAATATTCTTAATTTTGAGTGTAATTTGTTTACCAAAACATGTTTTTTATATGATTTACAAAAGTCGTAAATTTTGACGAGCAGAAGATGCATTATTATCATTCTTTTGTGCTTTAAACAAATATTAAATTCGGGTAGATGAGTCTTGATATATCGGTACAGCTTTGCTCGTAGTTTCACTACGTGTTTCATGCTTTCAAATATTTCTTTTAATATATCCAGGCATGCGTCCGTCAAATTAACCAGGGCTTCAGACGGAGCACATAGTTTTGTTGGGTGTATACTAGGATACGTCCTATGTATTATTAACAGTTCTTTGGGGTCATTCAATTCATGTCCCTTTTTTGTAAGTCTCTGCTTACATTCGTCACACTGATACTTCTCTAGACATTTTTTGGCTAAATAACCAGCGAAGTACACTACAGAGCACTTCTCTAGTGTAATTTTATCATTTCTATTACTCTCCTCTTCATTTACAGCAGTCGGTTCTTCTGGCGTATTTATTTTTTGTTTTATTCCTGACGGTTCTGCTTCATTTTTCTTTTGTTTATCAAGATCCACGATTTTGTCAGTTGCAACAGCAGTTTCGACAAACGTGTCGTCATCGTTTTGACAATTTTTAGTTTCGGATCCTTTCATTAGTGAGTTGACTAAATGGCTTCTGAAAATTGTCCGTAGCACCCTAGCGCTGGGATTTTTATTAAATCCTGCTTTTGACCTGTAAACGGCAAATAAATTTTCTAAGGCGTCTTGGTTTAATCGCCCAGTCATTATATATTTGATTCCGCCGGATGATTCTTCGCTAAACAGTTGCAGCACTGCCTCTATACTTTGTAAAAACCCATCAAAGCTCGGTGGTCTGGTCAAAATAGTTGACCCATTTTTCTTTTTCAATATTTTTTTTAAATTACTCATAATTTCTATCCCGTTTAACAGGGCTTGTCGAGCTTGATTCAATTTTTTTGATATGGCTCGATTATATGGGTTGTTTGATCTTGCTTTTTTACTATTTAAAGCATCAAACGCGTTGTTGATTGCTAATATGAAGTTAGCCGTATCTAATGCCGTTTGACTCTCTAATTCTCCGGTCCCTACAGCCGTTCTTATAGCTACGGCTACCGATCGACTGAGCACCTGGGCTGCCAAACTGACTTTCATTTTTTGAAAGTTGTTTGGTTTCATATGCACCGGCGTCAATTTCGTCAATGTTTTGCTTTTGTTTTTTCTATCTATTTCATAGGTCGTTATTACGTCCCTGAACGAAAATATTTTTTTGCCATCGGTAAAATCATTCTCCAGAAAATTATTTCTTATATTTTTTTAAATATGTGGCACATCAAAAAATGCAAAAATTTTTCGCCCATTACAAAAGAAAAATGGGAACTTTGCCGATACTCCTAAATTGGTAAAAGCTTTCCTATTCGTTGATATTTGGTCTGATACGATTGCTTTCGGTAACAGACCAATGTCGAATAATTTATTTACTATTACTTTAATCAACACCGTCAACGTGTTTGCTGTCACATTTTCTGATGACAAGTAATATGCCATTGGAAGTTTCCATCCGCTGTACAGCCCTCTTATTAAAAAAACTAGCACATATTTTGCTCCCAGGGGCGCTCTTTGGCCATGCCCCATGTCTTGAAACCCCTCAATTTGGTCATACTTTTTGGAGTATTCCAATGAACTCATAATGGACATTTCGTCAAATGCTATAACGCATGCTTTTTCCTGTATAGGTGCATTTTGGAACTTTTGTTCCAGACTTCGGCACACGTCTTTTTGGATTCCTGGCAGACAATTAGTTTGCCCTAGCCACTTCTTAATCGTTGATGGTGCCGCTAGAACAATCCCCTGTCTTCGCATGTGCATATATGTTGCCGGAGATTTATAATAAATGGACAAACAAAGTTGTTTCTCCGTTTTCGACCATTTTTTCCTCGAGTTCATTTTCCGAAGTTGCATAGTAGCTATAGTTTTAGCTGACGCGCTTCGGAATGGCAGGGATTCGAAGAAGATCATTTTATTTTTCTTCCCCCCCTTTACGCTAAGGCGTCGTATTTTCTCTGATTGAAGTAAAGCCTTTTTTTCCAAAACAGGAATTTGTTTCTTCAGCGTTTTCACCTCAGGTTCGTCCTCATTCTCTACAAAAAGTCTCCGGCGTTTATGTCCTCTCTGCTGTCCATGCACATCAATCATAGACGTCGATGGGGACGGGTCGTTTGGTATTGGCAAGTCGATACATCGTTTTATGTACACCTTTTGGGGTGTCTTCACTTTCAAAATTGGAGATGTTTCGAGACCTGAAAATAAATTTAAAATGTATAAAAACCGGAAAAGTGCGACAAGTCAGACTCGCAAAACAAACGTACCAAAAAAAGCAAAAAACAGTTTTGTATGTTAGCCCCCTTAAATGGGCCATTCTCTACTAACTGGAAACTTGTCTATTGAAAGTTGTCCTAACCTTATTTTTCTAAAAAAATAATTATATAATATGTTAAGTCGATAGATAGTTATAATATCAAGACATTTAAACAAGAAACCATTGTAATTTTCCCTTATTTGACGAATTATGGGCAATTTTGTAAAAAAACGCGACAGAGGACTGTTTTGCCACCCAGAGGACTGTTTTTTCTACCCAGATAACAGTTTAAGTCAATGTTTATATGAATAAAAACACAATATTAGTTATTCAATGTAATCAAATAAATTTTCTTCTTTATTAAATACTGTATCACATACAGAAATACTTATATTTATTAGGAAAAAATTGCGAGTTTAGCTCTCTGAGTAACAAATTAAAATAATTATAATCAAAATTAAGCTTAGGTACTGAATCAGCCTTGTCTACTTATCAATGCAGACTTATTTCTCAAAAACAAAAAGTACAGGTATATTAAAATAATAAAATATTCGTTTCCCTTTTAGGGCAATATCTGGGTTTGGCAACTTCTTTAATACTTGATCAAAGGACACATCAGAAACATCACTTTCATCGACTCTGAACGTGTGTCCTTTGTCATCACAAATTTTTAAGAAGGTTACTGTTAGTTCGCCTTCCTTTTGTCTTTATCCTTTATAATTTTGTCACGTTTCTTTCTAGCATTACGCTTTCTCGCATTACTTGCATCACTTCGTTGAGTGGTCATAGGACTCATAGGTAGTATTGATGGATAGACAGAACATTGAGGAGGAGGAGAACCCTCGGATTCGGGCGTATTTTGTCGTACAAAATTGTTTGTAATTTCTTTCAAAGCTTTTTTTTTTGCGCGATAGGTAGCACAGTGCTTTCTCCACTCTTTAGTCACAGCTTTGTGTTCACGTCGACTCATATCTTAGCTAGCTTTCTGTGCCTTTTTCCTTCTTCCTTTGGTAGTTTCGTCGTTCTTTTTCCTTCAATTGCTCTCTTTTTACAGGGTCATTTTTTAGCTCTTTTATTTCTTCTTTGGTTTTAGGTTTCTACTTTGGTGGCATTGCGTCAATACTAAAACAATAAAATATACTTTCAAAATTGAATTTAAAACGGAAGGGTTTAAAAACAGGTAGTTATTAGGTACGTATTATTGTATATTTCAAAATCCATAATAATAGAAAACAAGACGTGAATGAGCGTGGCATGCCTTTGTAAGAAAGAAAGAGGCTATCGACAAGCAGTAGGTTAGTGCAGACTATAAGGAATATTAGTAAAATACGGACGTCAAACAAAACAGCCTTCTGTGTTATAAATTTCCAGAGGACTGTTGCACAGAGGACTGTTATTTTTACGTAAAAATGTCATACCACGTATCAGTTTAAATATTACTTCATAACACTGAAACAGCTTTAAATTATCACACTAAGCAATTTTTTTGTTAAATAAATATAATTATAACACTTAAAACACCGTTAAATAGACTTACCAGAGGAATGTTCACTCAACACTACAGAGACGTGGCTACCATACGGACGCGGAGTTGTCACTACGCAAAATGGCGGCGATTTGTTTAGCATGGCGACCGAGCAAACTTCACACTGTTAACGTTCGGTTTCAAGGGCAATGTAACCAGAATTGTCTTTAATATTTTTGTGGTGCGACATTCAAATTATGACACAGGACTGTTCAAAAAATGTCTGGACAAAATTCGAACACTAGTTTTTAGTACTAAAAAATTATCTAAAATAATAATTGTTTTTTGTTCACATGCATTAAATATTCTTTTTGGTTTTATAGTGTTCAAAAATTTACTTTTTTAAATAGAACTTAGAAAACCCTAACCGACTCATACTCGATCCGGAATTAGGACATAACAGAGGACTGTTTTTAGTGGCCTTTAGACCGAATTTATGAAATGATTATGATTCTAAATATTGATTAAGCTTGACTCCTTAAATAACAGGTTTTATATTATGTGTTTTAATAAATATAGCTATGCATTAATATTGCCAAACTAAAAAAAAATGCTTGGACTATGATTTTCCTGTTAGTAGAGAAAGGCCCAAATATATATTTGATTTCATTGTAACTATTTATTTTTAAAGTAAATTTATAACCTTAACATTTTTTAAATATTTCTAGCGTCCACGTGTTGCCGTTATTAATATCAAGCAAAAAAACTGCTAAAATACTTTTGTTGTATGGGAGCCCTTGAATATTATTACTATTTTATTCATCATCATCATCATCATCACCCTATTAACGTTCCCACTGCTGGGACACAGGGACTTCTCTCTTAACGAGAGAGATTAGGCCTTAATTCACCACGCTGGCCAAGTGCGGGTTGGTGAATGTCACATGGCCTTCAAACTGTTTTTAAAGTTCTCAGAACATGCCGGTTTCCTCACGATGTTTGCCTTCACCGTAAAAGCACGTACTACTATTTTACTACGTATTACTATTTTATTATTGAAACTTATTACTGCTAAACCAAAGGAGTACAAATTATTTTGAACGTGGTATTAAATAGTACATATGGGGTCATAGATTTAAGGTTATTGAATCTTTTCTAACATCTCATGGAATCACTAAAAAATCAGATAAGATGCTAAATAAAACAAAAACATGGATACCAAACTTAAAATCATCAAAAACTTGCAAAAAAGTACAAACTCGATCGGAAATTATAAAGATAGCTACAGATTATTATAGAAAAATGTATAGTTTACCAGATTCAAATCAAACCCCAAATGATAATATCTACAGAAACATTGAACGAAATTGATATCTTACCAATCACTGAAGATGAGGTAGATAAAATTATATCGAAATTAAAGATTGATAAAAGTCCAGGCCCTGATAATATCTCAAATGAAGTCATAAAATGTTCTAAACTACTAATTTTACGGCCGCTAACTATCCTATTTAACAAAATTATAAAAAAGAAAAAATTCCAACACCAATGGGCAATCTCAGACATAATCCTCCTGTTCAAAAAAGGCGACCCATCAGACGTAAGCAATTATCGCCCAATAAGCTTGATGCCGAATATTTACAAAATATTTGCTTCTTGTCTAGAAAAAAGAATCTCCGAAAAAATTGAAAACTACCAAACAATAGAACAAGCAGGATTCAGACGGGGCTTTAGTACAGTGGATCATATACATACTATTGAACAAGTCATTGAAAAATACATTGAATTCAACAAACCATTGTATCTAGGTTTTGTTGACTATACCAAAGCGTTTGACTCAATTTTACACCAATGTAAACACGCTATTTGCTCAAGATATCCCAACTAAATATATTAATATACTGAAGGACATTTATACAAAAAGTGTCAGCAGAGTGAGACTTGACAAAACGGGAGAAACTATTAAAATATGCAGGGGAGTAAGACAAGGTGACCCCTTATCGCCTAGACTATTTATCGCGGTGCTACAGCAAACAATGTCAAACTTGAACTGGACAAACAAAGGAATCACAATAGGCAATAAGCATCTTAGTCATCTGCGCTTTGCAGACGATTAGCAGAAAGTCCTCATCAATTAGAATCCATGTTGAGAGAACTTCAAGAAGTTAGCATTGTAGTTGGCCTGCAAATTAATATGTCTAAGACAAAAATTCTAACAAACAGAGAGAAGAGGAAGATTTTCATAAAGAAAACAGAAATAGAATACATAGACAAATAAATATTTAGGCAAACAATTAACTTTTACAAAAACTAGGCATATAGAAGAAATAGATAGAAGAATTAATAAAACCTGGAATAAATTTTAGAGCTATAAGAGATACTAAAATCATCACTACCAATTAAACTGAAAACTAAAGTTATGTATTCCTGCTTACCACCTTGCCTTACCTATGCATGTCAAACTTGGACTTTTAACAAAACCATAAAAAATAAAATCCAAGTTTGTCAAAGAGCAATGGAGAGAAGCCTTTTAAACCTAAAGCTGATTCATAAACAGAAAAACGCAGATATCAGAAAGAAAACACAAGCCTTGATGCTCTCGAGCATGCTCAAGCCTTGAAATGGAGATGGGCAGGGCACTAAGTCCATACTTCAGACAACAGGTGGAGCCATAAAGCTACTTTATGGGAAGGTCCTTCTGGCAAGAGAAGAAAAGGTCGGCCACAAGAGAGGTGGTTAGATGACATAACCCAGATTACAGGGAAAACATTGACAAACAAGGCACAGGAAAGAGATAAATGGCAAATGTTGGAGGAGGCCTATACCCGTAGAGGGGTCCTTTAAATAAAATGTAGTTATTACAATATTTTAAAGTGAAACATTTTGTAACTTAAAGGAAAATAAAGGCTTTTTTATTTATTTTATTATGGGGTACTATTTATACCACAGTGGAAAAAAATTGTACCTTTTAGGTTTGCCAGTAATAAGTGATTTCATTTGGCCGATTGGAAGTGCCTATACTTTCCTTAGATACTGGTCTATTACTGCTAATCCAGAGCAGTACAAATTATTTTGAATGTGATTGATGTGTGTGTGATCGAAAATCAATGTGAATTTAAGTGTTATAAAATACTCAGTAATGCTGGAAAAAATGCGAAATCTCATTAGTTACATATCACATATCTTGTGAAGAATATTATTTTGCGTTTTTTATACGGGCTGTCCCATTAACCGAGGATGTCCTGCAAGCAGATAGGTCAGCTAATTTCGGCCCAAAAGAACTAAAAATAGGGTTAGTAAAAATGGCTTTATTTCATTCATAAATATATTATGGCCATTTAAAATAAAATTATTTTTCCTCGCTTGGCCTAGTTTTTGGGACACCACACCCTAGAATGTGTTTTTTTTATACATACTTAATTTACTTACTTTGAGCAGTAACAGGTGTGTATAAGAGAGGTACTGCTGTGGGTACTAGTCTAGATCTTCTGTCATGTTTCAAGACATCTCCAGCTTGAAAATGGTCTTCACATATTCCTGATGATCTATATTACCTGAAAGAAACATGTTTTAGTTTAGTTGCTTATCTATCTTCTATTCACTGCAAACAATTGAACAGGATCACAATCCAATCAGATACTGTTATAGACAGAGCCTCATGGATGCTTTAACTCTTTTTATGTCCATATCATTGCTGTACTTACTTAACCTCATAAAATATCAACATTCTGTTTTTGATGACAAAACATCCTTGTCTTTAAACATATAAAGGCGTAGTTACACAGATACAAGGATTGAGTAAATAAGCATAGAGACAATATGGGAAATGTGCATGTTGATATTTAGTCATATTATGTCTTGTCTAACTATAATAGGGCTGTGAAATCTTCAAAAGTCTGTAAATGCTTAGGGACTGCGATACTGTGACATATTATAAATACTTACATGAATGTTTGATCCACAAATTTAAGCGCTTTTCATCTTTGATGGGAAAGGTGAACATGGACTTTGTAGCACTTGAATCATCAACAATCATTGTAATAGCATTTCACCGGAGCCATATTCTAAAAAAAAAACAATGTTGTATAAATATCCGTAGTAAATAAATAATGTATAATAAATACATAACAGTTGTATGCATAAGTACCAATGATTATCATTAATATAATATTTAAATAAACATTATTTTAATTACTGAGAAATAACTTTAACTATTTACTTATGTAAATGTCAAATTTACATCACAAACTTGTTTTCTTTGTTTGTGTTAATATATTGTAAACATAAATTCAATGTCACTTAATTGTTTTTATGCTCTTCGGGAGTAAGGTATCCTTTCCGGCCTACTGCACTAAACAGTAATGCCGTTTTTCTCCCATCGAGCAGAAAAAGTTTTTACTCACTTCAGAAAGTAAATAAGAAAAAGTCTTCCCTAAGTAAGTAATATACTATTGGAACCTATGAACAATTGGGGTTCTTCACATGTTGGTATAACATGGTGCTTGATCGAGGTAACCCATAATAATTATGAAATACTTGTGAAATGAGTCAACCTTTTTTAGATTTTGGGCATCTTTGGGGACAGTTCGATCTGTGTTACATAGTTCGAACTGGCCCCAGAGATGCCCAAAATCTGTATTATTTACTTATTATTATTTTATGTACTTGAATGAATATTGATTGATTGATTTTGTTTGATTAATATCTGTAAGGCATCAATCAGTTTAGGTTGTACTTACTGTGGTTAGAGTTCCGTAACACAGCAAAATAAGTGTGCATAGCAGTAGTGAAATTGAACCATGTCGGTGCGCATTCATCAAAAGGTCCGTTGGAGAGCGTAGGTCGGCGGTTTGGCAATCATCAAAAATCCGTAGGCGAGCCGCAGTCAATGGGTTAAGAGAATATCGGAGTCCAGTAATCATAGCACAGTCTTACAAAATTGCAATAAAACGAACGACGATTACAACCGAAACGATACGAATAACAACAAGACGCCAGGCTGGTGCAAGTGTCTATGATAGAATCTGACATAAAACTTTGCTAAGGCATTGCTTTGAAAAAATTGCCACCTAAATAAAAAAAAATGCCAACTTAATAAAACTAATCGCGACTATAATACTTCCAAATATTAAATACGCTTTAGTGGTTCGCAAATCTTTTTGTAACTGCTACTTCTGAGATAAGTGGTATTATTATTCTTCTTCTTCTTGTTAAATAGGTTTTATTCTTCATGGATCATTGTCAATTTGTCACCTATCAGTCTAGTACTTGACCTTTAATTGACATATAACCACTTTTGTAAAAATTTGTGAAAATTATGAATAACAAAACAATTCATAAAAATTCTATTCGATGCGAAATTTGCAAGAAACTCATACAGCAGACAAGTGAAGACAAAAAGCTTATACCAAATATTTGCCCTGGATGAAGATCGGTGAGTACATTTACCAATATGTTATTTATTGCTTCTGTAAACAATAGGCGTTTTGTTTGCTCGCCTATCATCGATATATTTTCATACCACAAAATTGCAAGTCCACCAGACCTAAATGGTTCTATGCTACAAATTAAATATGAATTACTCATCATCATTTTTATTATAGGACATAAGCCACATTTCAAAATTGTATCTATAACACGATAATATGCTATGGCCTGTTATTTTTTTCTTTATTTAAACATAAATATAACGAATTTGTCTCCCACATCCTCAGTTCAACACTCGGAATCTAAAACCATTAACCATCAATATGATCAGGAGTTTAAATACTATATATATTAATTAATTTGTTGTTGTGCTGTTTTTCCGAATATAATTAAACTTTTTTTTCAGATGATGCTTGGTCAACCTCATTTAAATGCCACATTATAGGAGGAGTATCATATTCTTAGATTCATCTCGATGTGTTGAAAAATAATTTGCGGTTTTAACACACTTTGCAATAGCGGAACATTTTCTTTGATTTATCTGATCATAATACCAAAAGTTAATTATTTATTTATTCAACAACAAAATTACTTTCTCATTCTTTACATCATGTTTCCTAGTGCAATAGAGTAACTCAAAATACATTCTAATATACTATGTATTATTTAATTCAATTCAATAGATCATGTTATCATCATGATCATGTGATGATGTTTTACATCTCGCCATAAATAATGGGTACGCACTATGAACATAATATATTGTATAATAAATATTTTGTTTTGCACTTTGTTTCTGTACTAAGTATCCTCCTCCCTGTTCCCAATTTCAGTATGTAGGTCCAACCTATTATTGAGAGAAACCTAAATCATCGATATCGATAAAACTCGATTCTGTACGAGTGCAACCCTATATACCTTCTTCTTCTTTAAGGTTTAAAATTATCTTTATGTTGGTACCATTGCTTTTAAACTTCTAACAGATTATTTATTATGTTGGTGTTTCAATTATAGTAAACTTCGATTTGACATTTTGCCTAGATCAAAAATTTCCTTCCTAGTCCCGTCTCTTAAAACGTAGTGATTATAATATACTCTCTGCAAGACGCGAGCGCAAAGCCGCAAACAATAATATTATGACGAGCGTTCAGTATTACCATTTAATAAACTTTAAAATTCCCCAAAAATAATATCTTTCAAGCATTTTGGTAACTTACAACGCTCCGTCACAGTAACAATATATTCGAGTTTAAATTAAATAATACAATTATTTTGTATAAATTTCATCATATTTTATTTAGCTGATACCTAGAAGCTTTAAATATACAACAACTGGACCAGCCTTTCGGTAGCAAAAATCGGCAGAATTCTTTGTATACAGAAAAGCAACAAAAAAAAAAACGACTCCAGTACTGACTCCTCTAAGCCTAGAAGTAAGCTAACAAAATTAAGACGATTCACATGTTTTTTCTGTAGACTGGCATCACTGTCAATTTTGCAATGTGCGCTAAGCGTTTTCCGCCATCTACCGGAATTTAGTATCAACAGCATGTTGCCTTTCGAACAAAAATAAGCTGATTACCAGATTGATGAAAAAAAATCTAATATTTATTTGTTATATTCAATTGTTATTTAGTGAAATATAATATTTTAACATTAAAACATTGTTTTATCATAAAAGAAAAGAGTAAAACTCAATATATTGTCGTCTTCGGCATTTTATTATTTCAAATGAGCCTTGTGTCGCCATCTATCAATGTTTTTTAAATACTCTGCAACTTTACAAAGAGTTGGCCTTCTATTCTGGTTATTTTTCTATGCCTATAGGTATTTTATAAAATTATAAAGCTGGCGGCGATCATTTTACCTATTTATTAAATAATATTAGAAAGTATTTACTAGTATTGAGAGGTGAGAGATCTACACATACAGTGAATGATTTATACGGCGAATTAACTTTTCCGCGAAAATAAAAAAATAAACAATACCTACCTATAACATTGTGAATATTATAGCGGTCGCATCACTTATTGAATACTTAATTAAATTTAATTTGGTCGGTTCCTAAACATCTACCTATATCTAATATATAAATACTTAATATCCTTTCGATATCCTTCGGAAGAATGATAAATTTTACTATTATCAGTGTTTAAACACCCAATGCACAATATCTGTTGGGCTTGTGGTACTTGTACTATTATGTATTCTGTGCCTGTGGTTAGGCTTTTTTGTCGCCATGGTACCTTTTACACCTTAAAAACTAAAAAAGCTTGCGAAAGGCGCGCGCGTTAAGATAACACACGCGTGACTCCCTGAACGGCTATCCGCCAACTGTCCGGTCCGCAGCGCGTCGTAGGTATGTTTTGACGCTTTAGCGCGGAGTGCGCCAGGCCTGGCAATAGTAGCAATTTTCTCCCACATTCATTTTTTGAAGTGAAGCTTCTTTAGAATCGTTGTTATTTCAGACCGGATGCAACGGAAATACGTCAGGTAAGCCAATCTTAAACGCTAACAAGGTTAAGCAACTTTCCGGAACGCCAATACTTGGATGGGTGACCGCCCGAGCAAAATCTTTTTGCTCAGTATTTTTTTTTATTCATCTCATTATTTTGTCATTTTACTGAAGTTTCACTTCTACCGTGTGTGAATCGCACACACACCTTTTTTTTCGTCAGCGAAACTGGTGTTGTAGCTTCTATTTGAAGCTTATAATACAGGTT
Source organism: Gymnoscelis rufifasciata (assembly GCA_929108375.1). Lineage (NCBI taxonomy): Eukaryota > Metazoa > Arthropoda > Insecta > Lepidoptera > Geometridae > Gymnoscelis > Gymnoscelis rufifasciata. Next base: position 2,241,262 of record OV815319.1, on the reverse strand, counting down.
TGTCGCAATCAAACATTTTTAAACAAGAGGCACTTCAAATAAATCATTATTTTTCTAAATATTGAATATTTAAAATTTTTCGTGTTTGACTTTATTAATGACGAAGTGTTGCCGATAGTGACAGCTTCTCAAGATTTAGCTTAATATCAAATCTAAAATAGTGATTTCAAGAGTTGTATTATTAAAACATACTGAAAAATAAATCAACTTACCTACTTTTAGATATATAAATTGAGTTATAAGGCCGATTTGAGTTATAAGGCCCGGTACGGAAATTTTATGAGGTGTAAAATCAAGTGTAACACGTCGTGTGCGTCGTAGCTGACACACACACACACTTTTTTTGTATGAAAGGTGAGTTTGGGGCGAGTGTTCTTAGATAATGTTTCTAGAAATCGGTTGTGCCGTATAAAGTTATCAAATGAAAGCGCATCGCGTGCACATTACTAAATATAATGGTATTTTACTTTTGAGGAAATTTAGCATGGGGGGATTTTCCTTAATTATAAATTTATTCCCGATCGGCTTGTGAGATACGCGCTCCATATACTACTATAAATATTCTAAGCCCAAGCCCACTGTGCTACATAACAATATTATGAAAAGCATGTTTGGTTTGGTAGGAATTTATCTTCACCTGGCAGGCAAGCAACATATGAAATTGGTAGATTTTGGAAAGTTGCAAAATAAATAAATTCGCATCGGAAATAAAATGGAGCCGTGAAACTTGTTGTTTTTATATTCTTTTTTACTCAATTTACGCCTATTTGTAACAAAATGGGCACTCAAAAGCCTGGAGAATGGGCTAATTCCCTTATTGCTAGATTTGAAGAGCAGGTAAGGCTTGATTTTCCTTGTAAAATATTTATTAAAATAAGACCCACCCATTCTCTTACAATCCAACAAAACCTAGGTAAAAGGGGTAATACGACTTATTTCGATTGTGATTATTTATCGTACCATCTACTAAATATTAGTCGGTGCGAATGAGGTACTAAGCTCGGCCAGAACTTGGTATTTGGCATCGGAAAATTTTCGCTGGAAAATCTGTTGGAAAATAGGTAATAATTTAAATACTGTTTTTTAAATTATGGGTGTATTCATTTAACAAAAAGTTCTTAAATCTTAATTTAAATTTAAAGAACCCTTAAACCAAAACCTTACTTCCCTAAAAGTAAAAAAATAATGTTTTGTAATTTGCACAATCATGATGAGCTTTCATTTGATTCCCCACTCAAGTATATTATTTGCACATATTTGGTTCTTCTTCCCCACTTTCAACCCATAACTTTTAAATGGCTCAATCATCTTTCCACAAACATGTCTAAATACTAGCGTAGAATTCATTCAAACACTGCTTCCATTTGATTGCCATGATTCCACATACAGAGAGACACATCAAACTTATAAACACCCCTCTTTTTTGGTTGGGGGTTAAAAATAGGATACCGATATACATTGATGTGTCAGTTATTTTCCTTGTATTTCCCAAGATTAGTTGGTAATAATGTGGCCAGATTTGGTATATAAATTTAGGGGTAGGAGTTCCTTTGACTGTTCATCATTTTCAGCATCAGACCCCTAATATCAGTCAAAACCCATTTAGATGAACGGTCTCAGTAATATAAGTTAATCAAGCCCAAACACAAAGTACTTGCTGTAAATCATTGAGGAGTTCCCTCGACCGCCTTTCCCTCCATCATCAGATCAACACCAGACCCTCATTAATAAAACGGCTTTAAAATTCATTATATTGAATAATATTAAGGAACACACATGTCGGAAAGACAATATTTTCAAGAGTTTCCCTCAATTTCTTCAGGATTCCACCACCAGATCCAGGTTTCCTTACCATGGGACCACCCTTTGGATACACCCTTTCCAACAAAAAAAGAATAATCAAAATCGGTTCATAAACGACAAAGTTATGCGCGGACATACATAAAAAAAAAAGGTGTGCATGCGATTCACACACGGTAGAAGTGAAACTTCAGTAAATCGACAACAGAATGAGATGAATAAAAAAAAATACTGTGCAAAAAGATTTTGTTCGGGCGGTCACCCATCCAAGTACTGGCGTTCCGGAAAGTTGCTTAACCTTGTTAGCGTTTAAGATTGGCTTACCTGACGTATTTCCGTTGCATCCGGTCTGAAATCACAACGATTCTAAAGAATTTTCACTTCAAAAAAAAAATATATATATATATGGTCGAATTGAGGAACCTCCTTTTTTTTTAAGTCGGTTAAAAATGAAAGGGTGTTTTGTTTTTGTATCTGTGTGTGTGTATCTGTTTTTGTGTTTGTGTGTGTGTATCTGTAGGAGTATTAGAACAGGGAGTTAGTTATTCTATAACCTTCTGAAGATTTTCTGTGTCCTGATAGGAAAGGGTTAGGAGCCAGTCCGTCAAGACCTTTTTAATTTTAAATTTTGTTTGATTATAGATACCTACTCAAAGTTTTATTGATTTTATTGTACAAATGATTAGATTGTTTGACAAACTGGCGCTTTACAAATTTTGAAACTACTATCTCATTTGGGGTTACATTATCTTTTCTTCTCTTTTTAAGTTTAGTTGGGTCATATTTTAATTTACTATGATGTTTTAAAACAACATTGAGTATGTAGAGCTTTCTCACCGTCAAAATTTTAATAGATATTTGAATATAGCATATCTGTAGAGACATGTCATGTCAAACATGTCTTAGAACACTGGCACATAACTCACCTTTCATACAAAAAAAACTAAGTCGAAATCGCTCCATCCGTTAGGGAGCTGTTTTGTCCCAGACAGACAGACTCGTTAAACTTATGGTTTAAAAGAGATCCATAAGTTTAGAGAGAGAGATAGCAACTCTTATAAAAATAAGAGTATAAACTATTGAAATACAAGGAACCCTGGGTATGAGACCATCTCATATATTGCAAGTTTATTTGTCGTTTGCCTTCGGAACCCTTAAAAGCGCATCAAAATCCGTTCCATAGTTTTAAAGATCTTAGCATACATAGGTACAGACCAGATTTTGTATGATCTACAATTTCTGGTTTCGGGCCTGGGTGTTTTCTATGTATCATAATGTATGTATTTACAAAAAAATATATATTTATCTATGTAGTAGGTATATCAGTCACCTAACATCCATAGTACGAGCTCTGCTTAAATTAAGCGTAGTAATCTTAAACTTAATATATATAAATCTCGTGTCACAATGTTTGTCCTCAATGGACTCCTAAACCACTTAACCGATTATAATAAAATTCGCACACCATGTGCAGTTCGATCCAACTTGAGAGATTGGATGGTTTTAACGGCGAGAAAAATTCGAATAATTTCCGGGAAAATTTTATACCCGTGCGACGCCGGGCGGGCCGCTAGTTTATTATATGGTTTGGGGTTAGGTGATGCTGTGTAATTAGTCCGGTAATATTTATTTATTTATATTTTCACAGCTACCGTACAAGACGGGAGCACAGAACCTTCACTCCCGCATCAACGAGGAGCAGTGCAAGGCGTGCCGGTGCAGATCAGCCGTCACCGCTTCTCCCTGGTCATCGGCGGACTCACCAAGATACTGCAGAGAATTAATGAACTGGTACTCATTCTATAACATGACTAGCTTCTCGCCCGGAACTAAGAAGCTTTTCTCCTTTACTGGAAGACAGCTGTGTTCGTGGCGAATTTTATCCAAATCGGACATTAGTTATAGTTGATTTTACCGCTAAATGTATTCTAATGTAAGGCTTATTCATATTGTAACTGGTTATAGTTCAGGTCTCCACGACAAAGGCAGTGTGCCTAGTGTGGAGACTAACGACAAATATTAAGCACAAAATTGTATTAGTGAATAAATATATTTTTCTTTTTTTTTCAATGTGTAAGCTACATTGTACCGTCTCATGCCTTGGGAAGTTTTCGCGTGAAATAGCAACTATTGAAATTTTATTATTACTCGAGCAAAGCCGCGAGAGTCAGCTAGTTAAAACTAAACACTTAAACCAATTTGAAGAAAAATTTAAATCTTAATACATTAATCCTCAATACTAGACTCACAATAGACGACCTCTGTGGCTCGGTGGGCGAAAGCCCGCCTGAAGCGCAGGAGGTTGCGGGTTCGATTCTCGCCGCGGGACCAGATTTTGTACGATCAGCAATTTCTGGTTTCGGGTCTGGGTATTTTCTATGATATGTATGTATTTACAAAAAAAAAATATGTATCTATGTAGTATATCAGCCACCTAACACCCATAGTACAAGCTCTGCCTAGCCTCTGAAGTTCTTAACTGTTCCAATAAATGAATATCTGTATTCGACAGTACCAACCGACAGTCCCCACCGGCTATAACCGTCCCCTGAGCGAGCTGGAGAAGGGCTGCCACGACAGTCTGGTGGCAGTGCTGGACACGCTGGAGATCTGCCTCAGCTCGCAGCCCAAGGACACGGCCAAGTACGAGGAGGCCATGAACGTGAAGATACTGCTGAGGGAGGTGTGCCAGTTCATTGGTGAGACTCTGTTACGAAGATCATTCATTAATAGTCATTTATCTTAATATATATAAATCTTGTGTCACAATGTTTGTCCTCAATGGACTCCTAAACCACTTGACCGATTATTATAAAATTCGCACACCATGTGCAGTTCGATCCAACTTGAGAGATAGGATGGTTTTTAGGGCGAGAAAAATTAGAATAATTTCAGGGAAAATTTTATACCCGTGCGACGCCGGGGCGGGCCGCTAGTATATATATATATAAATTAAAATGAATTGTAGTTATGTTTGTCGTAGTCTCTCTCTCTCTCAGGGTAGGTCTAAACGGTGAGCAAATAAGGAAAATTGCCGGGAACTCTTTTTGCCGGGGCGGGCCGCTAGTTGATAATAAAATTATACGTCACAATTCCATTTTGGTAACACTGTTTTTTAGTACTTATAATGTCAAAACAAAGAAATCATCTAATTCAAATACAAAAAAAAAAAACTTTTATTGATAACTGTTGTACAATTAGGTGTTTTATAAATAGTGTACAAGTTTTGACAGTTTATCCTCAATAGGATGTACAATATACTTACATACTAAGTAAAATTTTAAGGCTTAACTAATTTACAAAATTTAATTAAATAACAAAACACTTGGTGTATTCTTAATTATCTTAGCTATCTATACTAATATTATAATGCTGAAGAGTTTGTTTGTTTGTTTGAACGCGCTAATCTCCGAAACTACTGGTTCGAATTGAATAATTCTTTTTGTGTTGGATAGGCCAGTTATCGAGGAAGGCTATAGGCTATATAACATCACGCTACGACCAATAGGAGCAAAGATATAGTGGTAAATGTGTAAAAAACGGGAGAAATTGTTCATCTTTGAAGCCTTCCGTTGCGTGCGCCGTGAAAACGGTTCAAGATACACAAAAAATATGTATTAAAGAATAATAGCTCTTTTAATGATCTAAAAAACAGTCAGCGATAGTATATGTCTATCTTTTGAGATTAACTCACAAAAACCGTTTTTATGGTACCTAATTTGGTCGAAATAATTTGTTTAAGTTGTATCAACATAATAATATTAATCTTTATTCAAATAAATATGTTGTTGGTTATTAGAGTACTTCATCCATTATAACGCGGGTAGCACCGCAGGCACAGCTAGTATCACATATAACATACTTTTTGTACATTTATTTGGTAAATGAGCAGTCTCTTTCGTAAAATTCTTTTATGTTATAAAATACTCAATTACTTAATACATATGTCAAATTGCAAATACTTAGTCAATAACACATAATCAAGTTTTAAATAATAGATCTTCGACCGAAAAGAGTGGTATAAGTTTGACGTCTGTCTGCCTTTTCTGTCTGGCATCATAGCTCCCGAACGGATCAACCGATATATATTATTTATTTAAATATGCAAGGCACGTTTTAAAAAAAAATTGAGTGCAGCACAGAGGTCACCCATCCAAGTACTGGCCTCGCGCAACGTCGCTTAGCCTCATATAAATCACGGTTGTTGTACGGGAACGCCTTAACATTATTTATTATGTGTTTCATAAATGATGTATTTATGAATCGGCATCAGAAATACATCGTCCTTAAAAAATTCAACTCTCTTTCTATGACAGTTCTTGCCTGGTGACAGACCCGTTTTATCCTTTGGGTACGGAACAATACAATACAATACAAACATTCTTTATTGCAACACCACAATATAGGAACATACATAGGAGATACATATTTAATACAGTGACACAATGGGCGACCTTATCACTAATAGCGATCTCTACCTAGCTAAAGCTAGGAACCCTAATAAAAGGCTGCATTTTGTTCCAGATTCCAGGAATGAAGGCATCAACAACTCGCTGCTCCGGCAGTTGGCTAGCAAGGTCCTGTTCGCGCTCAGTTTTAATTTCTTCAACGCTGTGTTTAACAGAATCAGTGCTAGGTTGCAAGTAAGTTATGTGTAATCATAAATAAATATTTCCAGACAATTCACACAACAACCCCTTGGTAAGCTCTGAGCTTGTGTTGCGGGTACTAGATATCTGATATACTTAATATAATAGGCGTGCATATATAAATATTTTTTCTATACATATTTAACACCCAGACATATGTTTATGTATGTCTATTATAATTAGGTATAATTATCAGATAGGTACGTATATAGTTCCATAACACAAGCTTTAAAGATTACCAGGAAGCTAGATGGTGTAGTTAAAAAAAAAACACAATATTTAAGATGATGTTTCATCATCATCCAAGTAAAAAATCATTCAATGTTTAAAAAATAATATTTGGATATTTAATATGCATGATAAAAGAAAATTTATATATGTATGTCTATTATATTAAGTACTAGCTGTGCCCTGCGGTGCTACCCGCGTTATAATGGATGAAGTACTCTTAACCAACAACATATTTGTTTGAATAAAGATTTTTTTTTTTTTTTTTGTTCTCATTTTATTTGCAATCAGTCCTTAGTCTATAAGCAGAGAAAGATTAATATTATTATGTTGATACAACTTAAACAAATTATTTCGACCAAATTAGGTACCATAAAAACGGTTTCTGTGAGTTAATCTTAAAAGATAGACATATACTATCGCGGACTGTTTTTTAGATCATTTAAAGAGCTATTATTCTTTAATACATATTTTTTGTGTATCTTGAACCGTTTTCACGGCGCACGCAACGGAAGGCTTCAAAGATGAACAATTTCTCCCGTTTTTTACACATTTACCACTTTATCTTTGCTCCTATTGGTCGTAGCGTGATGTTATATAGCCTATAGCCTTCCTCGATAACTGGACTATCCAACACAAAAAGAATTATTCAATTCGAACCAGTAGTTTCGGAGATTAGCGCGTTCAAACAAACAAACAATCAAACAAACTCTTCAGCTTTATAATATTAGTATAGATATCAGAGGTCTAGTACCCGTAACACAAGCTTAGAGCTTACCACGGGGCTAGATTGGGATTGTAGTTGTGTGTATTGTCCAGAAATATTTATTTATCTGATTCAATCAATTAGTTAAAATTCCATAACGAGGTATTTTCCCGCGATTAATATAACTTAGTACCATATTAATGAAATTCTTAGGATTTATTTCAGGAACTATCATCGAGCTCCGAAGAAAACCCCGATTATACAGACATTGAGTTGATACAGCACATCAACGTGGATATATTGCGGCTTATACGGCTGTTGACAGGTAAATATTACACTCATTTTATTATTATTACTAGTTTTTTACGCCTCGGCGTTGATTTTTAACCCCCGACAAAAAAGAGGGGTGTTATAAGCTTGACGGTCTGTCTGTCTGGGACTTCATAGCCCCGAGCGGATGGAGCGATTTCAATTAAGTTTTTTATTGTATAAAAGATGAGTTTGGCCCGGGTGTTCTTAGACGTTTCATGAAAATCGGTTGAGCCGTTTAAAAGTTATGGGGGAAGGAAAATCTACAAATATACTCGAGTGGGGTATCACATGAAAGCGCATCGCGTTTTACATTACTAAATATTATGGTGTTTTACTTTTAAGGAATTTAAGCAATTGGAATCGGGGGTTTTTCTTAAATTTTAAATTATTATAGTTACTGTGGTCCGATATAAATGTGTTTTTCTAATACCTATATAAAATTCTCGTGTCACAGTTTTCGTTGCCATACTCCTCCGAAACGGCTTGACCGATACTTATGAAATTTTGTGAGCTTATTGAGTAGGTCTGAGAATCGGCCAATATCTATTTTTCATTTTGCAAAACAACGTTTGCTGGGGTCAGCTTAGTATTCATATAATTTTTTTTGTTTCAGAGTCCATTCAAAAATTCAAGCTGCTACGAAAATCGGCACACATCGTGCTAGTGTCGTCTTTGGAGAAAGCTATATGGAATTGGATGGACACTTATCCACAAGTAAGACTTAATGGAATGTATAGAGTTCTATGTTTCATTAATTACAATATTGATGGAAGTCAAAGTCAAAACGTTGATTTCCTTAGAAGCCTATGCTTACATGGACAGGAATTTTGTAACTATAGTTATTTTTAACCCCCGACCAAAAAAGAGGGGTGTTATAAGTTTGACGTGTCTGTCTGTCGGTGTCTGTCTGTCTGTCTGGGACATCATAGCTCCCGATCGGATGGATCGATTTAAATTTAGTTTTTTTTTGTATGAAAGGTGAGTCTGGCGCGCGTGTTCATAGACATGTTTAGACATGCCGCTTAAAAGTTATGGGGGTGAGAGTGGGGAAGGAAAACCGAAAATCTGCAAATATACTCGAGTGGGGTCTTAAATGAAAGCGCAAATCCATTAAAACGCGATAAGTGTGCTAGTTCTGATAATTTTTAAAATAATGATAAAAGTATCCTCTCATCATCATCATCACCCTATTAACGTTCCCACTGCTGGGACACAGGGGCTTCTCGCTTGGCGAGAGAGATTAGACCTTAATTCACCACGCTGGCCAAGTGCGGGTTGAATGTCCTTCCAACTCTTCAAAGTTCTCAGAACATGCCGGTTTCCTCACTATGTTTTTTGAAGTGAAACTTCTTTAGAATCGTTGTGATTTCAAACCGGATGCAACGGAAATGCGATAGTCAAGCCAATCTTAAACGCTAACAAGGTTAAGCAACTTTGCGCGACGCCAGTACTTGGATGGGTGACCGCCCGAACAAAAGCTTTTTGCACAGTATTTTTTTTTATTCATCTCATTCTTCTGTCGATTTACTGAAGTTTCACTTCTATCGTGTGTGAATCGCACACACACCTTTTTTAGTATCCTCTAAACTTTTAATTCCAGGAATTGTCTGAAGTGCAAAGCCGGCCTGACGACGAGCCCAGCAAGTGTTGTGACACGCTATGCGACATGCTGCAAGCCTCGTTCTCCGACAACGAGCAGTCGCGGGTCGCTATGTGGCCGCTGCAGATAATGCTGCTAGTTTTAAACCCGGTGAGTGATAGTGAGTGGTAGTGTTAGTTGATAGTAAGTCAAATATTAGTCTTGTTTTTTAGGGTGCCGTAGCCAAATCTATATATAAATAAAAATGAATTGTTGTTCGTTAGTCTGATTAAAACTCGAGAACGGCTGAACGGATTTATCTTATTATAGTCTTGAAATGTTCGTGGAGGTCTAGGGAAGGTTTAAAAGGCGAGAAAAAATCTAATAATTGCCGGGAAAACAAATTGAATAAAAACCCGTGCGAAGCCGGGGCGGGCCACTAGTGACAAAAAAAAAACGGATCCCTTATAACCTTTCAATGAAACTACCAACGAAAATTGGCTTGAAAGAGATCTAGTAAGTAGTTTTTTTGATACGTTAGAAACCTTACACAAAGTTAAGTACCTTAAGTTTCGGTACTTGGATGGATGACCGCTCTGGCATGGCGCAAAGAACCCATGGTATGAGACCATCTCATACTATTTATATTTATTTTTACATAATATAATATTAACTATTCATAGTTTATTTTTACTTTCTACCTTTATGCCTTACTTAGCATAAGAACCCCTATTTTTTTAAATGTAAGATAAGCCTTCATTAGACCACCCGAAGTAAAGTGACGATGTGGCTTAGATGGAGCATGAAGACCTAGAAGGTAGATGGCTTCTCCGGGCCACATTACAAAACACGAAATAATCGCTTCACGCACTGGCCCAGCCCGGAGGGAGGTGACAAGCCGCGGCCGAAGCCTACCACCTGAGATATTTATGACAGATATTTTGTTCCCCCTGATGACACTGGGACTTCTCTGTTGACAAGAGAGATTAGGCCTTAATTCACCACGCTGGCCAAGTGCGGGTTGGACAATATCACGAGCCCTTCAAACTCTTCGAAAGTTCTCAGCACATTCCGTTTTCCTAACGATGTTTGCTTTCACCGTTAAAGCACGCGTTTACATTATCGTCGGGGATAGTGCAAAACCGCGTAACCCACAAGTACAATACTGCGTATCTACAAAAGTAGCCAAAATCAGATTTCGCGCCAAATGCACGCATAGAAAGATTTACCAACAGCCTGTTCCCAAAAAAATTTAATTGACCATTAAGAATGAAGAATGTATAATATACATTTTTTCAAGAAAAACATTCTCGAGGTACAGCGGAACCCACGACTTTCGAAATGAAAAATAAGATTAAGATAGACAAGATAGTCTAGATAAGATTTTTATTCTATTTCCAGAGGCTTATTTATATATTATTTTTGTTCCTAGAAAGTCCTAGAAGAAATAGTGAACGCGGACAGCGGCGCCCCCTGCAGTCCTCAGCTCCTGTTCGGTTTTTACTGGCGAAGCCGTCGCTCTCCTCGAACTGTCCTCTTTGTAAAATCACATCATCTTAGCAAGTCCATCATCTTTTCTGATTCTAGAAGTTGCTTGCAATCCTTATTGGTTAACTCTTTTAAATCAATTTCCCGTTTAACTATTATTCTTAAATTAAAACAAGCCCTATATGATTGTCATCAGCAAGGCATCGATATCGTTCTTGCTTGGATACCTGGTCACTCAGGTATAACAGGCAATGAGACAGCAGACGCTTGCGCAAAAGACGCAATTCAAGTAGGTTCTCTAGAGCATTATCAGATATACTGCCACTATCTATGTCTTCTTCCCAAACCCACACTCCAGCAGTCCTGGTCGGATGCTTGGAATACTTCCAAACTAGTAAAAGGTAAATACTACGCGGACATTCAACCAGAAATCCCTTTCATCCCGTGGTTCTTTAAGTTTCGCAAGATTAAAAAAAAGGTTACATCTACTATTATGTCGTCTTAGACTTGGCTTCGCTTGCACTCCAGTATTCCTTGCGAAACTGAGGATAAGGGACCATTCAATGTGCGAATGTGGTTTGGAGGAAGGAACGGTCGATCATATTTTCTTTAATTGTACAAAAATTCAAAGCTCCCTGCACGATGTTCTCCCCCCGTCAATCCCCGTCCTAATTCTTTGAAATCCATTCTTTCTCTAACTTTTACCCCTCTAATAAACTATACCATCTGTAAATTTGTAGATAGTAATAATATAAGACTATAATATAATTTTATGTAGTTCTAGTTACATGTTACCTATAAAATAATTAATTTATGTGTACATACATATTTATATTTATTGAATATAAATTAACATTGTAGTTATTGTGTCGTGTGTCTACTAACAAGATGTGTTGTCCTTTCTTTTTAGCTTAATCAGTTTGGTGTTGTAAATAATAATATCCCATCTTTTGCTGCATTATGTTCACGATACTATCAAGTAACTGACGACACTGGCAGAATCGTAGCAACCAGCCAACGGTGCAAGCCATAAAACCAAGAAGAAGAAGAGGACGACGACGTGGCGAACTAACGGAAATGGCGTATCAAAAATTATTGCCCGCTAATCGATGACTTAAGTCTAATCAAACAAGGATTGAAAACATATTACCTCTATAAAGAAGGTTTTAAGCCCAAGAACGGTGATACCACGATGTCCCATAAGATTTAGCGATTTTAGTGGTAAAGTTTTCTAAAAAACCTGATTGATCAGAATATAGGCAATATGGCGTTCATTTGATCAACATCTTTTTCACTTTTCGTTTTATTCTAATGTGACACCAACGTTTCACTAAATATTATATTAAAACGTGTCAAACTGACGCTATAAGTGGATAGAATAAATTACAAATTAAATTGATCACAATAAAGCACTAATCTCGTGGACAAGACAAAATTGATTAAATTGGACAGTCAGTATGTACGAATAAAATAATAATTATTGACAAATATTTTTTAGTAAATTAATAATATTTGAGTTTGACAGATTGGACCTCGCAAACCAATCGACCTCGTGGAAGGCCCAGAACGAGATGGCGCACACTGGTTCCAATTCATGAAATCAGGGACATAGAGGTCGAAGTCCGAATTTAGATCTGATTTTTTTAAATTTAGGTCTTTGGGTTATTCTAAAGCTCTTTTATAGAATACATTTTTGAGATATACCTGCCCGTTTTCAAGAAAAAAAATGTTACGTTTTTTTTTGTATGGAGAAAAATGATTTTTTTTATTTATTTCATAAACGGGCAGAGATGTTAAAACCAAACCTTGTAGGGTTTATAGAAGGCATAAATACCTTACTTTATCTTCCATACATCTACTTCCTATCTCTGCCCGTTTAAAGACTACAGGGGTCCAAAAATTTAAAAAAAAATTACGTGTTTTAATTGTTTATAGATGCTTGATTGCTACGTAAATAGTGATATTTTAATAATATTACTTAATTTCATCGATAAGAAACGACATAATAATAATAATAACACAATAGCAAATCCAAATAACAAATCTTTGTAATAGTAATAATTAATTCTATTTCATTTTATTTATAACTTGTTACCTAATTATTTTTGTGTGTATCATTATATTGTTATTTTGTGTACTAATGTAATTGGTTTCGTAATCGTGTTAGTATACTTAAATAAATAAATAAAAAAATAAAATAAATAAAATAGCTCAGGTACCTGTAAATACTTGTCATCCCAATTTATACCTGGGTATTGTTTTAGCTTTATCTCTAATTCATTCGTGAAGTATTAGGAATGTTTTACTTGTATACCTGAACCTTAGTAATAGTGTTTCTACCTATATATTGTTTTTGTTGTACATGGTTTAATTTTTTTTTAATTTTTGGACCCCTGTAGTCTTTAAACGAGCAGAGATAGGAAGTAGATGTATTGGAAGATAAAGTAGGGTATTTATGCCTTCTATAAACCCTACAAGGTTTGGTTCTAACATCTCTGCCCGTTTAGGAAATAAATAAAAAATATAATTTTTCTCCATACAAAAAAAAACGTAACATTTTTTTTCTTGAAAACGGGCAGGTATATCAAAAAAATGTATTCTATAAAAGAGGTTTAGAATAACCCAAAGACCTTAATTTAAAAAAATTAGATATCAGATATAATATAAGCCATTTGCCACCTTGTAAAGTAATATAATCCTGATATTTTGTGAATCAGTTGGCAATACTACCATTGCGATTGCGCTCGCGGCTCGCGCTTTATCAAAATGGCAAAGCAAAGCAAAAGAAGCAAGCAAGCAAAGCATGATTTCGCTAGATAATTTTATTGAAGGTTGTTGTTTCAAACGCCTGGGTGAAAGTTATATCAAAAGTTTGTGTCGTGTGCTTCAACAGAATCATGTTTTGATATCATAATAAACAAACAAAATACAATATGCCTCCAAAAAAAAGAGGACGCCCTCCAGGGTCGAAGAAGATGAAAAGTTTAATTTGTAAAACAACTATAGATGGAGATGGTGATGAATTTATTGCAATTTCTATTCCACCTGTTGTAGCTAAAGAAAAACGCAAGGTTGGTAATGTTGGCGATATGACTATTTTACTGAGTTCCAGTAAAACATTGTTAAATTTTTTTGTCTCACTGTAAATAGGAATATGTTTTTGTTCTTCCAGGTTTATAATTGCTCAGTATGTCAGAACAAAAACTTTAAAATGAAAGAAAAGTATGAGCTACATTTGATAAAGGAACATTCTGTAACACCAGGCAGCATTCCACGCGAAAAATGCCATGTAGTTTGCCCTGATAAGGAGACATTAGAGGAACACATGAAAGTTCATGATATTCCTACTATTAAATGTGAGCATTGCTCTAAACAGTTCACGTGCCATGCTCATGTGTTAAGGCATATGGCTCAAAGAGGCTGTGGGAAGAAAATGGCAAAGTTCCCATGTGAAGTAAGTTGTAGTCATAGATAGCACATTTATTGAGATTTACATCATAAAGACCATTTCCCAAATTCCTACTTAAACCAATATTGTAATGGTTTAATAAGAATTTTATTAAAAAAGCAGTTTCAAGAAATATGTCATCTATGTTTTTAGATATATCAAGCAAGTTTTTCTAGACGAGACAACTTGATTGTTCATCTTCGCACTACCCATATAATGAGTAACAGATTTTCGTGTAAAAGCTGAAATGAAAGTAATTTCATTTTATTTATATTCAATACTAGCGGACCCGGCGAACTTTGTTCCGCCTTAGACGCCATAAATGAGCAGATTTTTTATTTTTCACACGTCATATTTTTTTTCATCCTCTTTGGCTATATCAATTCTATGTCAAATGTCTTAAGGTTACATTAAAAAAGTTTAATAATTTTATATGGTGGTTAAGTAATTTTAAATTTTCTAATTTTCCGTGCAATATCCTTAATTTTTTCTTTCATAAGAACCTTCTCCTGATAATAACGAACTGAACAAAAAAAGAATTAGAGAAATCGGTCCAGCCGTTCAGGCATGATGCAGTGACCAAGGGAAATAGGGATTCATTTTTATATATACAGATAAATAAAAACTGTTTGCTTATTCTCAATAACTACATTACTGGTATTTTACAAAATATGTACTCTTTTATTTTTAGAGACTCCAAATCAATTTGTTTGTGATCTCTGTGGTAAAATCACATATTCTCGGGCTGCAATGTCAAAACATAATGAAATTCATGGAGAAAAGAAGTATGCTTGTGATGTGGTAAGTGCACTTTTGGATTAAATAGTATGTTGGAAGGATATTTTAAATAATATGTAGCTATTTTTTGTGTGATTTTAGACATACATTATGTGGGTATGTTTAATTATAATAATATTAATGGATAACTCAGATTATTATAGTTTAAAATTTAAACAAAATATATGTTTATTTAACAAGGTTTTCATCATCAGATGGATAGGTATTTAAAAGTAGCATATGTATTTCATACACTCACTTAAGAGGGTTTATGGCTATTATGCACAAAACAGTACATACTTCATAAACTAAATAAACTAAACTCAAACATAAAAAAGTTATTGTTTATATACTATATTAAGTTTTTATAACTTATTAATAATTGTAGGAATAATTTTAACTGTTTTGAAGCTGATAAAATATATTGATTAATATTTTACATGTGCGTTCTATCAAGATAAGTTATGAAAGTTTTCTTAATTTCCCTTCATCATCAGTGATCAGCATCATGAAGCCTTAAAAATACTGACAGCTAATTTACAAAAAAATCAATCAATGGAATAGAAACTTGGCAAAATAGTTTATTCAGAATATTTATCATCTAGGAATTGCACTACTAAAATTTTTTCAAACAACGAAAATTAAACGAGTTTTTCACAATTGTACCTCCATCTAATAAAAGAATATTCTGACAATAAAGTTACAACACATACTGGAAAACATTTTGATCAAAATGTTATAAACTTTTTTTAACTTAAAATTCTGCCCGTTTGCACTGTCACATTTGCTTTTGTTTGAAACTTGCGAACTTGCTGTAAACACTCTTAAGTTGAGGCTCCTTGTAAATCACATAATTATAAAGCCACCGCCATACCCCGCCGCGGCTCACTGTCTGATGTTCGCGATAATCTACAAAACTACTGACTAGATAACGATTAATTAATGATGAAGGTTTAAATGGGGCAGGTCGCTGGTTTATTATAAAAATACCTTGTGTTGTATCACTATATTTGTATTGTTTGATTTCTTTGTATGAATTTTAAAACTTTACAATTTTTATTGCATTCACTAAGGAGGATATACTTAAAGGTAATTTTTATACATTTTGATGATAGCTTAGTATTTAATATCTACCAAGGTCGCCTGGAAACAAAATAAATTAATATTAATATAGTAAATAATTTTTACACCTGTGGCCTTGTATTGTTATTTTCTATCGTATCTTTATCTCAACTAAGTTATTGTGTAAAATTGTAAATAGACGTCGCCTGATTGACGCTGAAAAAATCTTTGAGTCAAAACAATTACATATTATATGCATCATATCCGCATTATAATAGTCGTTAAATGTATCTTAATGTCCAAATGTTTTTGACTGCTTCAGTGGCGCGGTGGGCGAGGGTCCGCTTGCGGCGCAAGAGGTAGCGGGTTCGATTCCCGCCGAGGGTGAAAGTGTTTGTATGATCTGCAATCAGTTTCTTCTTGGTCTGGGTGTTTAATATTTATAATAAAAAATATCTATATATGTATGACTATTATATTAAGTATATCAGATATACAGTACTCGTAACACGAGCTTAGAGCTTACCACGGGGCTAGACGTTGTTGTGTGCATTGTCTGGAAATATTTATATTTAATTAATAGTCATCATTTTTAACAGGCTAGTAGCACAAGTTACTCCTTAACTCAATTGGGTTTTTGAATAAAAAATTTTTTTGTGTTTAATAGAAAGATTATACATAAGTTTTATAACAATTTTTTTTGTTTATTTTTTTTTGCAATATTTCAAAAGTTATTTCAAAATAAAAATTAATTTTTGAATCAAGTACCGAAGACACGCCGACAGCTCCCGAATAAACCCGAGCACGTGTGACGTCATAATGTTAGTTTTTACTCAATGCAGAATAAGTATACACAGATAATAAGTACAGTGTTTTGATATGTTTTATTCTGTTGTCTTTCTTAAATAATAAAATATACTTATATTGAAAATGTCAAACCTTAAAAGTTATCGTTCTTGTTTTGTACCATTATGTACAATTATTACAAAATCTACTCCAAACAAAACTCAAGTTTGATTCGAGTATAATTTACCTGCTGAAGCTGCACAATCATGGCATTAAACATTCTGAATTTTCCTCGATTTTTCATTAATAGTTAACGTAACAGAATAAACTTTACTCCGAACTCGATGTTTTGGCACTACAAACACACGTCCTTTGACAATACAAATACCATTGTTACGACTAAGTTGAACGTAACCTAACCTATAGCTTTGTCGCCGTAACTCTCGCGTGATGCCCTACAATTAATGCAATAATTAAATATATTGAATACAACGGAGATTAAACATTTAAATATGTTCATATACAATATTATTTCTTAACCAACTTTCCTTGATGCCTTGGCACCTCGAACTTCAGCAGAATTGAAAAGAGCGTCATTTAAAAAAAAAGTAGTTATCATAAATATATCAACATCAGGAATATTATCAGATTTTGCCTTTATAAATCCTTTATCACACATAGCTAATCGAAATAAACTAAATAATTGTTTTTTAGCAGTAAATATAATTGTCAAGTCACATGTAATGGCCGTAAGCAATGTATTGCTATGAAATAGCTTTAACATTATGACGTCATAACCGTAGTGAGAAATCGTGGCGCGTTCATAGTCACGTGGTTTATTTTTAAATTTTATTAATTTCTAATTGTTTTTAATTAATTGAAAACATATTTTTTTTGAGTTTTCGGCATTAAATATTAGGTCCTTACATATGAAATTGGCGTTTTTCGTACTGGCCACTTTAATCACAAATTTCTCCTCTTTGGTAAGGAATTCCAAATTCAAATTTGTACAGCTATAGACTCATGTATTTGTGCTTCGATGATCGTCATTCATTTGTTTTTTTTCTTCTGTTTTTTTTCTGTTTGCGTCACTCATTTTACAAAATGGAAAACTTAAAATATCGCATTATTTACGAGTACGAGTTCCGCCGTGGCACTAGTGCTGCGGAAACAACTCGAAGGGTGAATGATGTGTATGGCGGTCGTGTTGCAAAAGAAAACACAGTTCGTTTTTGGTTCCAACGTTTTCGTTCTGGAAATTTCGACTTGCAGAACAAGCCCCGTGGACGGCCTGAGACTCAAGTTGATAATGAAGAGTTGAAGGCTATTGTGGAAGCGGATCCATCGCAAACCACGTCCGAGTTAGCTGCAGGCTGCGGTGTTAGTGATAAAACTGTTTTAATTCACTTGAAGCAAATTGGGAAGATTAAAAAGCTTGAAAGGTGGGTACCTCACGAATTGACTGAAGCAAACCGGCAAACGCGCGTCGACTGCTGCGTTACATTACTAAACCGGCACAATAATGAAGGTATTTTAAACCGAATCATTACCTGTGATGAAAAATGGGTTCTTTACGATAATCGGAAGCGCTCAGCGCAATGGTTGGATCCTGGCCAGCCAGCCAAATCCTGCCCCAAGCGAAAATTAACCCCAAAAAAGTTACTTGTAAGCGTTTGGTGGACTAGTGCCGGTATTGTTCATTACAGTTTTCTCAAATCTGGCCAGACTATTACGGCTGATGTCTATTGTCAGCAATTGCAAACCATGATGGAAAAGCTAGCGGCTAAACAACCTAGGCTGGTCAATCGCTCCACGCCACTGCTGCTTCACGACAACGCTAGACCACACACTGCGCAACAGACGGCTACTAAATTAGAAGAGCTTCAATTGGAAAGTCTAAGACATCCTCCGTACTCCCCGGACCTTGCTCCAACAGATTACCATTTTTTTCGAAATTTGGATAACTTCTTGCAAGGGAAAAAATTCAACTCCGATGGGGCAGTCCAAATCGCCTTCAAAGATTTTATTGATTCCCGTCCGACTGGTTTTTTTAGTAAAGGGATCAATGAACTACCTATAAGATGGCAAAAGTGCATAGAAAATAATGGTTCATACTTTGATTAATTAAATATATTATATTAAAAAATATTCGACTTTTTGTTCCTCCCATACAAAACGCCAATTTCATATGTAAGGACCTAATATCGATATTATTAATAATAAAGTTTTAAAATACATAAAACAAAATTAATATTATTTTTTTTCAAAACCCCAATTGTGTATGATCCATATAATGTCTAACCCTAACATGTTGTATCTTTGATGTACCCTGGGTTGCTAGGATATGTTTAATTTTATTGTATAGGAATAGTTAAATATGCCCGTACAGCATTTCACTTTAAGGGTCTACAACTTAACTACATAAAATACGACATAGGCAGTAAATTAACAATTTTATATGGATACCATTTTTTTTTCGTAGGCTTTTGGACCATATGTTTGGCAAAGCCTTCCCCAATTCCCTCCAGCAGTCCCAACCAAAGTATAAAAAATTTAAAAAGGATCCACGTTAATAATATTAAAAACTCGAGACGTCTTTATCGTGAGGGTAACGGTTACACGTAACTGAGGGGCTGAGTAAAAACAAAAACCTGCTGAGTGTATTATTTTGGCCTACCGGCTAAATGCCAAATGTACCGGCATTTCACCGGTACATTTGGCCTATTTAGCACATCGTCTAATGCCCGGTTTCAATAAATCAATCATACCATCAAAGTACACGGCAATAAATAAATATTTCATTTGATTTCAATATTTAAAATAACCATCAATGGGCCATCGTCTTTTTCATTACCGCACTACAGGATTCCATTCACCCGTTTTAAGTCATAATATTGTTAAGAACCATGATAATTAAAAAAAGTTATAATGTAATAATTGTTTTGGTGATCAAGTGTGTGTTTTCAGTGTGGGTACAGCACACACACCGTGGAGGTGATCCGCCGACACGTGCTGACCCACGTGACCGACAGGCCTTACAAGTGCAACCTGTGCACGCAGTCCTACATCCAGCGCTCGCAGCTGCTGCGCCACCTCGAGGCGACTCCGGCTTCGTGTGCTTCCACTGCGACGCGCGGTTCCCAAACAAGCTCAGGTATTTTTATGTTCTCAACATGTGGCAAGATAGAGAGATAGATAGAAAATACTTTATTACACACCAAACAAAGAAACAATACAAAAATAAATTAAAACTTAACCTAGAATGCGTTATGGGCGGTCTTATTGCTTAAAGCAATTTCTTCCAGACAACCGTGGAATAATTATAATGACTTAATACGGGTAACAAACCATGATTACTGTTTATGTCTATTATCTATACTAATATTATAAAGCTGAAGAGTTTGTTTGTTTGTTTGATTGTTTGTTTGTTTGAACGCGCTAATCTCCGAAACTACTGGTTCGAATTGAATAATTCTTTTTGTGTTGGATAGTCCAGTTATCGAGGAAGGCTATAGGCTATATAACATCACGCTACGACCAATAAGAGCAAAGATATAGTGGTAAATGTGTAAAAAACGGGAGAAATTGTTCATCTTTAAAGCCTTCCGTTGCGTGCGCCGTGAAAACGGTTCAAGATACACAAAAAATATGTATTAAAGAATAATAGCTCTTTTAATGATCTAAAAAACAGTCCGCGATAGTATATGTCTATCTTTTAAGATTAACTCACAAAAACCGTTTTTATGGTACCTAATTTGGTCGAAATAATTTGTTTAAGTTGTATCAACATAATAATATTAATCTTTATTCAAATAAATATGTTGTTGGTTAAGAGTACTTCATCCATTATAAAGCGGGTAGCACCGCAGGGCACAGCTAGTGATAAAATATAGGCTTATCTAAGCTTCGGCCAAACTAGCGAATCCTTACTTTACTCGCGAAAACTTCCTCCGGCTGGCACGAATGGCTCTTGGGACACCTACACGACTACGTTTTCAGGCAAAAAAGGTTCCGTCTTGCTGACGCGTTGGTTTGGCTGAACCCATTATTGACAAAGCAAAGAAGCCGCCGTAGTTGTTACCGAAACCGTTGAATATTCAATTCACTCTAATTATTTATTCATCTTTTGACACTTAGGTTCATGAACTTAGATTATCACCGTATTAACATAAATAACTTACAAATCAATATTGTAATGAAATAAACTAGAGTCATAGTAGGTACTTAGAATAATGAAACCGGTAATAAAAACACTGTTTGAGGACTTCATGACTTCATGAGTTGTTAGGTTACCCTAGACATAGAATAATAAATTACTACGCCGCAATAGGTAAGTTATTGTTTTTTTAAGTCTGATTCAACAGTTAAAACTCTTTTTGTTATAAAATGTATCAAAATAAACCTACCCTAATAGACCTACTCAAAAATGGGACCAAGCAATAACAAATCGCATAGGTACCTATAAAAACGAACTTCCTAAAACTCGCTTAGTAATAAAAATACACCATGTTTAAGTCCGATATTTTACAAATTATTTTTTGCAATTTTTAAAAAGCACAAGATAATTTGGTTTTGTGAAACACAGATTATATGAACGGACGGACAGGCGGACCACGGAGTTTTAGTATTGGGATCTTATTTTTACTGTTTGGGTAAAAAACGCTGTTTTGAAGTTGGTTAGTAAAATCATAATTATAAAAACAGGTATATATTATGTTATGACCAATTATTATATTTACCAAACAGAGCTTATAAAATAAAATCTACAACGCTGCCAAAAAATAGGCTTCATTATAATAATAATTTCATTTTCTTATAATTGGACTCTGCGCTTGTAGCGTCAGTTTGTCAGTGTTAAATAAGTTAAAAACATTATAAAGTATTAATCACACCATCGCATATAATTATTAGACATCGGATTTATGCATAGGCACTAACAAAATGACAAAAATATGAAGTAAATAAAAGCGACCAAGTGCGAAACTTGTGCGCCGAGGGTTCCGAACAAACCTATAGGTCTAATAAAGTTAAAGAAAAACACATAAATTATGTAGGTATATTTTTAATACCTAATATCAATTAACTCAATATTAAATAAGGTTTATTTTTCCTTTATGTAATATATATATTTTGTTTCGTATCAAATTTCAAGATTCTATGTAGACGGGAAGTATGTAAGTGAACTAAAGTTTTGGAACCTTGTTTATATGTTTTTTTTTCGGTCAAAAACTGCGGATTTTATTGGTGTTTCATTTGTTTGCAATGAACTAGAAGCATGACTTTTAATATAATTGCCACCAGTACCAGTACTTTTTTTTAATTCATCAACTGAAAGTAGATTGTCCCGTACATTATTACAGAGCCTTTTTATGTTTTTTACAAAGTGATAAACCCCACTTATAGGTTGAAACTAATATTCTAAAGTTGTGCAGAAAATTAAGAATATTATTATTACAGAGACTTCGTAGTTTGTATGTCAGTCACCAGGCTGTATCTCAAGAAGCTTCATAGATAGAGGGATGAAATTTTGAGACATGATGTATCTCTCTTGCCGCAACTCATAATAAATAAAAATATAAAAAGGCGCACATTCAACAAACGTGAATTTTATCAAGTTACTTCTCAACTTAACAAACTTATTATTATTTCGAATTTTAAAATTTCCGGAGTCTATATGATTAGCGCGATATACCAATCTTTTGGAATTTTCGGTATACTTCGTTATTAAATTGGTGGAAAGCATATTGCAAGCAACAAATCTTAATAGGTATATATAAATCTCGTGTCACAATGTTTGTCCTCAATGGACTCCTAAACCACTTATAATAAAATTCGCACACCATGTGCAGTTCGATCCAACTTGAGAGATAGGATAGTTTAAATCTCAAATTATAGTCGCAATTTTAATTTATTGCTAATTATTTGTCTGTTATTATCTACAGGTTAACAAAAGTGTAAAATAAATGTCTTTATATAGGTTGTCTATGATTTTTCTTGATAAGCTATTCATACGTGGTGGTTATATACTCTTTGAGCTTATTGTCTATGTCTCGAAAGTTCAATATTCAACATATTTTTCAATAATTTTTTTCTGACAAGAGTTTGAAGTAGATACTTAATTTTTTTTTTTTTATTTAAAGCGTCCGTGAAATAGCGGAGATTATCTATATTCTATATCTATCTTCTATATAAATAAAAATTGCCGGGTACTTTTTTTACCCGTGCGACGCCGGGGCGGGCCGCTAGTATGAAGTATATGATGATCTATGATATATATGATGACATACTTTATATAATAGACATACATATATGGATATTTTTAATTATACATATTAAACACCCAGACCGAGGAGAAAAGTCATTGCAGAACATACAAACACTTGACCACTCGGCGGATATCAAACCCGCTACCTACCTCTTGCGCCGCAAGAGGACCTTGGCCCACCGCGTCACTGAGACAGTCGAACTATAGTTAGCTTAATGTATAACAAGAAATTCGATACCATTTAAATTCATCTTATCATTGTTAAACATAACTAAAGATGGCAAATAGTTCTTATGTTAATAGTAATGATTTAAAATGTGAAATACTTGTAATAGCAACACTTTGGTTTTGTATTAGCTAATGAACTTACAGTCTTCATGCCCTTGTCCCATAATGAGGGGTATGAATTTGCTTCCATTTCCCTCTATCACCCTTCATCTTAAGACTTATTCCTTTCTTACACATGTCATCTTTTACACAGTCCATCCATCTTTTCTTATTAAATAAACAAACAACATAAAAATACTAAAGAAGTATTATCATGTAAAGTATTTATTTTACATGATATCAGTTTGTTAAATCACAACAAAAAGCACACCGAAGAAGATATAAAACTGTTCTGTCCGTACAAAGATGTTCGCATCAAAAGTCTTCAAGTCTGAGTCCAGCTATGAGGATCATTTGAAACTTCACTGCGGTGATGAAAAATGTTTGTAAAATTATCGTTGTATTTGTTGCTGTGATGTAATCTAATAAAATAAAGAAACTGATGGGGCGGTTAAGCTGTGTTTGGTTGATGTTGTCAGTCAAGTAGCCTAAGAATATCAGCTCTTTTCCAAATAATGTAAATGTAAGGTATTTTTGACTTTTGATTACTCTATGAAAATTTACATAAGGTTTTATCAATTTATTTTGCAGTATTCTCATGCGAAGTATGCCGCAAGCGGTTCGTGAGCGAGACGAGCATGCCGCGCCGCTGCTTGTACTGCGCGAGCGCGCGCGCCTACATCCGCGGCATGCACCCGTGCGCCGTGCGCAACTACCACAAGGACGTGTTCGCGACGCACCTCAACCATGTGCGCACCGTGCTCGTGAGTACTTCATTCTTTTTAACACCCGACCAAAAAATAGGGGTGTTATAAGTTTGACGTGTCTGTGTTTCATGTTTCATGAAAATCGGTTGAGCCGTTTAAAAGTTATGGGGGTGAGAGTGGGGAAGGAAAACAGAAAATCTGCAAATAATACTAGTGTGGGGTATCAAATGAAAGCGCATCGCTTCACATTACATAATATTATGTTGTTTTACATTTAAGGAAATGAAGGCATTGGAATCGGGGGTTTTTCTTAAATTTTAAATTTAGATTTATATACTGAAACTAAGACAAACATAATGGCCGTATAATTAAGTGCACGCACACGCTGGACCAAAATTTATATTTCACTTGTAGAATTTACAGTTTATGAATTATTTATCGCGTGGACTCTTGCAACTTAATTTTCAACTAAGCCAGAAATTTTCCGATTAAGCTGAAATGTTATGTTCAAGGTTACAAAGCGTGGTTTGGTACTACATTCCTACTTGACCGATAGAATTCAAATGGTTCAAGTAGGTAATGAAAGATCCTCAGGATCAAAAATCGAATTAGGGGTTCCACAAGGATCAATACTTGGGCCTTTTTTGTTTTTAGTATATGTAAATGATCTCCCGTATTTTGCTAAAGACCTTTGTGACATAGTCTTATTTGCTGATGATACTTCTTTATTATTTAAAGTTGATAGGAATAAAAATAATTTTGACGATGTAAATAACTCACTGTCACTAGTACTAAATTGGTTTACGGTTAATAACTTACTGCTAAACGCAAAAAAAAACTAAATGTATTAAATTCAAACTCCCTAATGTTAAAGAATTTCCTACAAAAATCATATTAAACGATGAAATTCTCGAGCTCGTTGACTCAACAGTGTTCCTAGGTTTACATATTGATTCTCGTCTACAATGGAAACCCCAAATTACAAACCTTGCAGGTAGACTTAGTTCAGCCGCTTATGCAGTGCGAACAATGAGATATATCACAGATGAGGGTACAGCTAGACTGGTTTATTTTAGTTACTTTCATAGTATTATGTCATATGGTATCCTACTCTGGGGTGCTGCAGCCGATATTCAAACTATATTCGTGCTGCAAAAAAGGGCTGTACGTGCAATATATAAAATGAAACCACGTGACTCCCTCAAAGAAAAATTCAAAGAGATTAACATTCTAACTGTAATCTCACAGTACATTTTTGAGAACTTGATGTTCACCCACAAGAATAAGCACTTGTTTTTAAGAAAAAGTGACGTACATAGTATTAACACGAGAAGTAAAGAAAAATTACTAATTCCTACTTACAGACTAAAAAAACTAGGCAAATCATTTATGGGTAACTCTGTACGTTTTTATAATAAGCTTCCTCATAATGTAACAGAGCTTCCTATTAGAAAATTTAAATCATTTATTAAGAGAAGTCTAATGAAAAAAGCGTATTACTCTATAAATGATTATATAAAGGATGATGCAGCTTGGATAGATGTTGCTTAGTTCCACAGTAACAGGCTCTAATAATTCTGGTTGACCAGGACTGATATGCTCATGTTATAATAGCTTCCTTATATGACAAACATTTTTTTTTATTGTAAATGTTAAACTTTTAATAGTTACCTATAAATAAGAACTCCAAAATTGTAATAACTACAAAATTGTAATAACTGATATAGCTGTGTTGTTCTATTCGCTTCTCAACTCAGTATAAAACATTGAAGCGAACTGTCAAGACAATGTTATTTCCTTGATATTTGTTATTAAAGCAATTTAGTTTTATTAATTTTAAGTTGACCTGTCCATGTAGGCTATGTGCTTCTAAGGAAATAAACGTTTTGACTTTGACTTTGACTTTGACTTTGGTCAGCTTTAAATTGAAGTTTTTATGTACTCCTAGGTATTAAAGTAATGGATTTATTTTTACTAGCGTAATTTAATAACAACTTGTTTTTAAACCTTTTTGTAACATAATTTTTTTACCATTAATCTGTCGTCATAAATTGAAATTTCAGAGCAAACAAAAGACAATAGTAAACGACAAGCGCGTGACCGGTTCCGAGCAGGAGTCGATCCTGAACTTGCTAGACGCGGAGGCTTACCGCATCCTCGAGGGCTGCAGCGACGGCTCCGTGCTGTACGGCGGCATGCAGGAGAACGTCGAGGAGACTCCGCAACTGGAGGAGGTAGCTGACACTATTGAAGAGGTAAGCAATAGCTAACGAGTCGCGCGGGACTGGTCGCCAGCTGGAGCCGATCCTGAACTTGCTAGACGCGGAGGCTGACCGCATCCTCGAGGGCTGCAGCGACGGCTCCGTGCTGTACGGCGGCATGCAGGAGAACGTCGAGGAGACTCCGCAACTGGAGGAGGTAGCTGACACTATTGAAGAGGTAAGCAATAGCTAACGAGTCGCGCGGGACTGGTCGCCAGCTGGAGCCGATCCTGAACTTGCTAGACGCGGAGGCTGACCGCATCCTCGAGGGCTGCAGCGACGGCTCCGTGCTGTACGGCGGCATGCAGGAGAACGTCGAGGAGACTCCGCAACTGGAGGAGGTAGCTGACACTATTGAAGAGGTAAGCAATAGCTAACGAGTCGCGCGGGACTGGTCGCCAGCTGGAGCCGATCCTGAACTTGCTAGACGCGGAGGCTGACCGCATCCTCGAGGGCTGCAGCGACGGCTCCGTGCTGTACGGCGGCATGCAGGAGAACGTCGAGGAGACTCCGCAACTGGAGGAGTTAGCTGACACTATTGAAGAGGTAAGCAATAGCTAACGAGTCGCGCGGGACTGGTCGCCAGCTGGAGCCGATCCTGAACTTGCTAGACGCGGAGGCTGACCGCATCCTCGAGGGCTGCAGCGACGGCTCCGTGCTGTACGGCGGCATGCAGGAGAACGTCGAGGAGACTCCGCAACTGGAGGAGGTAGCTGACACTATTGAAGAGGTAAGCAATAGCTAACGAGTCGCGCGGGACTGGTCGCCAGCTGGAGCCGATCCTGAACTTGCTAGACGCGGAGGCTGACCGCATCCTCGAGGGCTGCAGCGACGGCTCCGTGCTGTACGGCGGCATGCAGGAGAACGTCGAGGAGACTCCGCAACTGGAGGAGGTAGCTGACACTATTGAAGAGGTAAGCAATAGCTAACGAGTCGCGCGGGACTGGTCGCCAGCTGGAGCCGATCCTGAACTTGCTAGACGCGGAGGCTGACCGCATCCTCGAGGGCTGCAGCGACGGCTCCGTGCTGTACGGCGGCATGCAGGAGAACGTCGAGGAGACTCCGCAACTGGAGGAGGTAGCTGACACTATTGAAGAGGTAAGCAATAGCTAACGAGTCGCGCGGGACTGGTCGCCAGCTGGAGCCGATCCTGAACTTGCTAGACGCGGAGGCTGACCGCATCCTCGAGGGCTGCAGCGACGGCTCCGTGCTGTACGGCGGCATGCAGGAGAACGTCGAGGAGACTCCGCAACTGGAGGAGGTAGCTGACACTATTGAAGAGGTAAGCAATAGCTAACGAGTCGCGCGGGACTGGTCGCCAGCTGGAGCCGATCCTGAACTTGCTAGACGCGGAGGCTGACCGCATCCTCGAGGGCTGCAGCGACGGCTCCGTGCTGTACGGCGGCATGCAGGAAAACGTCGAGGAGACTCCGCAACTGGAGGAGGTAGCTGACACTATTGAAGAGGTAAGCAATAGCTAACGAGTCGCGCGGGACTGGTCGCCAGCTGGAGCCGATCCTGAACTTGCTAGACGCGGAGGCTGACCGCATCCTCGAGGGCTGCAGCGACGGCTCCGTGCTGTACGGCGGCATGCAGGAGAACGTCGAGGAGACTCCGCAACTGGAGGAGGTAGCTGACACTATTGAAGAGGTAAGCAATAGCTAACGAGTCGCGCGGGACTGGTCGCCAGCTGGAGCCGATCCTGAACTTGCTAGACGCGGAGGCTGACCGCATCCTCGAGGGCTGCAGCGACGGCTCCGTGCTGTACGGCGGCATGCAGGAGAACGTCGAGGAGACTCCGCAACTGGAGGAGGTAGCTGACACTATTGAAGAGGTAAGCAATAGCTAACGAGTCGCGCGGGACTGGTCGCCAGCTGGAGCCGATCCTGAACTTGCTAGAAGCGGAGGCTGACCGCATCCTCGAGGGCTGCAGCGACGGCTCCGTGCTGTACGGCGGCATGCAGGAGAACGTCGAGGAGACTCCGCAACTGGAGGAGGTAGCTGACACTATTGAAGAGGTAAGCAATAGCTAACGAGTCGCGCGGGACTGGTCGCCAGCTGGAGCCGATCCTGAACTTGCTAGACGCGGAGGCTGACCGCATCCTCGAGGGCTGCAGCGACGGCTCCGTGCTGTACGGCGGCATGCAGGAGAACGTCGAGGAGACTCCGCAACTGGAGGAGGTAGCTGACACTATTGAAGAGGTAAGCAATAGCTAACGAGTCGCGCGGGACTGGTCGCCAGCTGGAGCCGATCCAAAAATTTCTGGAAGCCTAAACTTACACCGATTAAGCCCCGTCCCGCACCTCTGGATTTTTCTTCTTGAGTAATTTATATGCGCTTTAAACGGTGAAGACAAACATCGTTAGGAAACCGGCATACAATGTGATGAACTTTAAAGAGTTTGAAGGACATGTGACATTCAGCAACCGCACTTGGCCAGCGTGGTGAATATAGGCCAAATCTCTCTCGCGAAGAGACAAGTCCCTGTTTCCAGCAGTGGGAACGTTAACAGGGTGATGATGATGATACTCCACCAGACGCCGTTTAAAATGTATTAATTGCATGGATTGGAAATACTATATCGCTTAAACCTGATCCTACGCAGCGTTCACACGGATTCGTGTGTTACTCGGTTGAATCAGATTTTTCGTAGGATCCGGGAATTTAATGCTACACACGAGATTTTGTTAAATCTTAAAACAAAATTCTATATCAATTATTATAAGTTTACATCAACAGATATTATAAAAAAATACATTCTGAAAACCCTTAGGGGTTTGTATAGAAACCCCTAAATGCTACTGTAAGTCAACTAAATATTTTGTATACTGCTAGATGTGTGTATTGTATTCTAATTTTGGAACTGCTTCAAAGCGCCTAGTAAAAGGTTTATTTGAATTGCAGCCTGAAAGCAGTCCTTGGATGTCAGAGGAAGTGCTGGCGGAGAATCTGACCAAGCTGCTGGTGAAGTTGTTCGACACCGAGACCCTGGAGTGTTTTGGCTGGCCTTACGACGACGTGGATACGGTAAGTTTGTTTCAATACTGGCATCGTTCCGCGGCGGTGCCCACGTATTATGAATTTTAAGTTAAAGCTTGTAAAATTTTAAACATTGCTTTAGCTTAAACTACTTCAATAACTAACAGTGTAGTAGGAAACAACTTCACTTGGAACCCTTGGTGGGTCACAAAGTATAGATTAATGAATTTTCTTCATTCTATTAGGAATTTAGAAGAACTATGTTTAAATTTTACTTGTAATTTTTTTTCTATACCTACTTGACCTTGTTACAAGTGAGGTTGTTTCCTATCCTACTACACTGTTAGTTATTGAACTACTAACCGATGTTCCCCATTTCTGACACTTAATACAACAAACTTATAACTTAATACAGATAATACAACAAAATAAGTATGTAGCTTAATATAAACACAGAAAGCTATTTCTAGAGCCTTTTCGAATATAATAAAAAGTGATAAACAAGTTACGACGTTATACATATTATATATAAGTCCCAGTTTGTAACGAGGTGAAAAAATATAAATAGTTTATGGTAGATGGGGGCGCGTATGTGACTAGCCCTTATCTGCCTGTTTAGCTGCCTACAGGGTATAGGTACTGGTAGGACTCACAGCTCATTGAAAGATCCGTTTCTTTATAAGGTTTATTCAGAAGAAGACATTCACAAGCGTAGAACACAGCACAATAGTTACAGGCACAGAGAGAGGCAGAAAATATAGTCCATAGATAGAAGGAGCAAGTAGGATCAGTAGAAAGCGAGAAAATAAGTCTTTTGCGGGAAAACACATGTAAAAGTTCAGGTTGCGAGCGACACGGGTAAATTGTCTCGAAGCTAGCTCAGACTGGTGGTCGGGCGGCGGCTGTGATTCGAGCGCATCGCTCCGTCTCTTTCGCTCTCGCAGCGGGCCTATAATCCCGTTAGACGGCGCGTGCGCACTCCTCACACACGCTGGAATGTGCCTACTAGATTATTCTACGGAATATTAAAAGTTATAATAACGAAATGTTATAGATACATACATAATGGTGTTATATTGGTAAGCTATTTCTTGCGTTGTGTTTATATGGAACAAGTATTATGATAAATATCAAAGTATGAATGTAATGAAATGTGATTTATGGAAATAAATAAAATATATAATTATATTGTAATTGTAATAGATATATAAATAAATTAAATATAAATGTGTGTGTGCTGGTAAGTAGCCCACAAGTTATAGAATTGTATATTCCCATCAGGTGCTGGAGAAGTAATAATGGAATACGGCGTGAAGCCAGCCGCCCGCGACTGGAGCCGCGTCCAGCGCCTGCGCGAGAACGCCAAGCATCTGTTCATGCGCGTCGTCGACGAGAACGTGGTGCGCATGCTCGACACGCAGACCGTCGAGATCATCAAGGACATGCTGAACCAATTCAACGACGACGACGACGAGATGGTAGTAGAGGGCTAGCATACGTTTAGATTTTGTCGACATGCTAAACGACGAAACAGCTGACGATCACGAAATTGTTGTGTACATCTAGTATTCAGTTAACCACCTTTTGTACTATTATTGATAATAAAAATAGCGCGGCACGTGTGGGACAAACAGATTCAAGGAGCTGAAAATGATGATGGTCACCTAGAGAGAATTTACCGCTAGATGCTGCTGTCCGTAAAGTCAAAACATTGTTCATTACTGAATGAAAAAAAAAAAAAAATTTGTGGTTGGAAGATATGCCTGAGGTGGCCCTCATCTCAGTCGATTTAAACTGTTTACACTTAAAAAAAGGTTTTTATTAGAAAGTAACAAAAATAATGTTAACTAAATTGAGCAAGCCAAGTAATTCCGTAGGAGAACTCAAAAGTGAAAAGTTTTTTTAATACCTAAATCTACTGGGAAAGGAAACCTCTATTTTCCATGTATACGCTAAGCTATTGCTTTTTATAACAAAAAATAAAAGGGTATCTAATTATTTTTAATATACATTTTTCAATAATAATCAAGTTGATTGCAGATACACTTGATTTGTTATGCCTAGGCATCAGATCAGAACAATATACTCTATGAATTACTGACTGAAATTATATTTTCTATTAAATAGGGTTAAAATAGTTATAGTACTTACATATCCTAGGAAACATGTTATAGCGGAAATCTATTATCACTGATTATTATATTACTATGTTGCACATTTTTTTATGGATTTATAAGAAAATATTATATTATAAATAAATCCTAATGTTTTTATATGAAATAGCACAAATAAGTTAAGATTATGGTTTATATGGATTTGCCAGTAACTTTGGTGACATGTGCAATGTTAAGATACTTTTTATTGAATTATTAGTTCTTAATTATCTAAGGTTGGACCAAAACATGCTAAATATTAGGTCCTTACATATGAAATTGGCGTTTTTCGTACTGGCCACTTTAATCACAAATTTCTCCTCTTTGGTAAGGAATTCCAAATTCAAATTTGTACAGCTATAGACTCATGTATTTGTGCTTCGATGATCGTCATTCATTTGTTTTTTTTCTTCTGTTTTTTTCTGTTTGCGTCACTCATTTTACAAAATGGAAAACTTAAAATATCGCATTATTTACGAGTACGAGTTCCGCCGTGGCACTAGTGCTGCGGAAACAACTCGAAGGGTGAATGATGTGTATGGCGGTCGTGTTGCAAAAGAAAACACAGTTCGTTTTTGGTTCCAACGTTTTCGTTCTGGAAATTTCGACTTGCAGAACAAGCCCCGTGGACGGCCTGAGACTCAAGTTGATAATGAAGAGTTGAAGGCTATTGTGGAAGCGGATCCATCGCAAACCACGTCCGAGTTAGCTGCAGGCTGCGGTGTTAGTGATAAAACTGTTTTAATTCACTTGAAGCAAATTGGGAAGATTAAAAAGCTTGAAAGGTGGGTACCTCACGAATTGACTGAAGCAAACCGGCAAACGCGCGTCGACTGCTGCGTTACATTACTAAACCGGCACAATAATGAAGGTATTTTAAACCGAATCATTACCTGTGATGAAAAATGGGTTCTTTACGATAATCGGAAGCGCTCAGCGCAATGGTTGGATCCTGGCCAGCCAGCCAAATCCTGCCCCAAGCGAAAATTAACCCCAAAAAAGTTACTTGTAAGCGTTTGGTGGACTAGTGCCGGTATTGTTCATTACAGTTTTCTCAAATCTGGCCAGACTATTACGGCTGATGTCTATTGTCAGCAATTGCAAACCATGATGGAAAAGCTAGCGGCTAAACAACCTAGGCTGGTCAATCGCTCCACGCCACTGCTGCTTCACGACAACGCTAGACCACACACTGCGCAACAGACGGCTACTAAATTAGAAGAGCTTCAATTGGAAAGTCTAAGACATCCTCCGTACTCCCCGGACCTTGCTCCAACAGATTACCATTTTTTTCGAAATTTGGATAACTTCTTGCAAGGGAAAAAATTCAACTCCGATGGGGCAGTCCAAATCGCCTTCAAAGATTTTATTGATTCCCGTCCGACTGGTTTTTTTAGTAAAGGGATCAATGAACTACCTATAAGATGGCAAAAGTGCATAGAAAATAATGGTTCATACTTTGATTAATTAAATATATTATATTAAAAAATATTCGACTTTTTGTTCCTCCCATACAAAACGCCAATTTCATATGTAAGGACCTAATATAAGTTTTTTATTTTCTTTAAAATTGTACCTTTCATATTGTAAGAGGTAGCCTGGTTTGGGTTTAGACGTTTATGTTGAAATCGATCGCGAATCAGCATCGATTCAGGTTTAGCTAATAAAATAGGTTTCAATCACGTAAGTATATTGGGGTTTATGAGTATATCGCCGGTTGCAGGTTCAATTGGCGTAACCGCCAAAACACGTAAAATGAGTTGAGTATACAGTTGTTTTTAGTTTTTTCTGCTCTTTCAAATGGCATTTTAAAAAAAAATCTAGCTTTAAAAAAAATACAGTTCCGTCGAAATTATGTTGTAACTGAGTATGTGATCCATTTACATAAGTCGAATTGTTGTACTCCTATGACCAAAGAAGGTTAAGTTGGTGTATGTATCTTGGCAAAACAGAATGACTCTTACACCAATTCTTAGCTCAAGAACGAACAATTATAACCATACATACACCAAAATAAAACCAACTTTCTTCCAACTGACGTTACGCCAATTGTCCCGAACCAAGTTTATGTTTGTTGTCGGTTACACCAATTTGAGCATTGCAATTAATAGTATGTTTCTCTCTTACCTTAATCTTCCTATATATAAAAATTAAACGCAAAATGTGTTGCTAAGCGCATAACTCAACAAAGCCTGGACCAATTGGCCAAAATTTTTTTTTAATTATCTTTGGTGTTTAAAGATGGTTTTTACGGCGAGAAAAATTTTAATAATTGTCCTTTTATAATGTTGACCGCCCACTATTAGATAAGTTACTTAGAACATATCACTTACCTAAAATGCTTAAATAACCAATATCAGACCACCTCTTAGCTTATATTTATTTGTAGAATACAAACTATATAGTATAAAAAGTTTTGTTGTTGGTCTTTGATAATGTTGTTTTTAGCGAATAGATACTACCCGTGTGACCATAATTGACGCCCGGATGTTTCGAAATAAAGCTACCTATATTTTTGTGTTTCCGAAGGATTCGTTGAAAACAGTAATGAGCAGTTCACCCACCAGGCTATTCAATATCATGGACAAACGGATTGAGTGCCTTTCACGGACTCTTTAGCTTTGATTGATTCCCCTGCATTATTTGTTTTATGCTAGCTAAATCCTCCTGAAAGCAGTCTTTCTCTTGCGAACCTTAAAATCTTCTTCTCTTAGCTTAAAATCATCGCTGTTAAACGCTCCTAGTCGATCCCAGCACAACGCGCTAATTCCCAAGCACAGACACAACCATACTTCAGGCGGAGCTTCATCTAATGAGCAATCAAGACTATCAAATGATTCAGCTAAAAGCGAGTCTTCCGCTTCCTCTCACAATGAAATTGTATTAGGATCAAAAACTACCGCTATATCGCGACGATCCCTTTCAATGCCAAATCGAAGAAAAACAATTCAGATCTCGAAACGGGACACGTGCGGGTGCATTGCACTTCTGAGGTTGATCGCAGCGAAGAGTGTTATCGTTGTGGTCTACCTGTACCTGGGCACAAAGCAGGAGGCTGTGTAGCGACAGCACCGAAGTGCACTCTCTGTGCAGCTGCAAAAGCAAAAAATTGCCCTCAGCCACCATCAGGCACGGGGGCTGCGGAGGCAATGATCATTAATTAATTAGTTAATGATGGATCATCGTCTCCTTCAGGCGAATATTAATCAATGCACAGGATTTGCTCCTACCATGGCTGAGTGGTTGATACATGTGGCGGTGGTCTCCGAGCCGTACTTTTTTCCACCTGATAATGCCAACTGGGTGGGGGATAACGACGGCTTGGTGACCATAATTTCGTCTGTGGCTGCCGGGGTATTGCCGCTTACTGTGGTGGCTAGGGGCTGCGGTTACGTTGCAGTAAGGTGGAGAGGTACAGTGATCATCGGGGTCTACTTCTCTCCCAACAGAAGTCTTGCCGAGTTCGAAGCGTTCCTGGGCGGGTTGGGTGCCCTAGTCGGGCATACCCATCCCCGTCCGATACTCGTCGCGGGGGACTTCAATGCCAAATCCACGGCTTGGGGTTCTCCCCTGACAGACGCTCGCGGCGAGGCTCTGGAGGACTGGGTGATGATGGCCGGCCTCTGTATCCTCAATCAGGGGTCGGTCAATACATAACGGGGCGTGCGATATAACGGGGGGTCTATTGTGGATGTCACATTTGCATCCCGCGCTGTCGCGCGTTGTGCGTCTGCGACGTAGAGATGCTGAGGTGGAGGGACAGCTGTATGAGGAGTACAGGGCATGTGTTAAATCCTTACAGCTGTCCATTCGCTCCGCCAAAGACAGATCTCGAGCGGAGCTTCTTGAGGGTCTCAGCAGAGATCCATGGGGACGTCCTAACTACCAACATTACAGTAGAGAATCAGAGAAAATCACTAAAGAAAAAAAAGCTCCAAGTCGAAGATCTCTACGCAAAGGTCGCGGTTTATGCAATCCTAATGAAAAGAATAGATCAACCAGTGTTAGTGACAGCGGCGAGGACACTCCTCTCAGCCACCTGCAAACCCCGCAAGTAACTGCAGCAAAAACTGAAGCTCATTCAGACTCAGTTTGCTCTGAACAGACTATAGTATAGGCCCTAGGGAAAGCTTAAACTTAAAACGGACCAGCAAAGGAGCCATATATCAGAAAGCATAAGAGAAAAATGTCTAAACTTAGCATCAGACATGAACGTTATGGTGAGAGTTTTGGTAGAGCGTCAGGAGTTATCACATGTTAAAAGCATCACAACATCTACGCGGCCAAGTAGACCAAATAGGCCAAATAAGAAAAGTCGACGGCATATTTAATTAAAATCATCGCTGCTGAACGCTCCTAGTCGATCCCAGCACAACGCGCTAATTCCCAAGCACAGACACAACCATACTTCAGGCGGAGCTTCATCTAATGAGCAATCAAGACTATCAAAATGATTCAGCTAAAAGCGAGTCTTCCGCTTCCTCTCACAATTAAATTGTATTAGGATCAAAAACTACCGCTATATCGCGACGATCCCTTTCAATGCCAAATCGAAGAAAAACAATTCGATATTCCAAAACGAGAATGGCCAATGGTCAAAAACGGGCCTCCAAGTCTGTAGATAAACCAGGGATCTCGTCCAATTATTATTATTTAACACAACCCGCAAACGATACTGTGGAGAATCAATTTCCATCAGGATCAGAATCTCCCGCTATGTACCGTCGACCTGGGTCTATAGTCTATACCGAAACGAAGAAACACCGTTGTATCTTTCACAAGAAACTCGTTGAGTGTTCAAGCCCCACCCTCGAGCGATTCTGTGGATAGGTACTGATCATCCTATGATACGAGACCAACTGGAACCGACCCGTCCTTCCGAGTCTAACACGAAACAGAAAAGTACTGGAAATATGTCACAGGACACAAATAATTCTGAGTTGGATGTGGATGATAAACCTGTGAAAAACTATCGAAGACATATATCTACTTTCCTTGGAGTTCCCTATGATGATTCCGATTACTGTGGTGGCTAGGGGCTGCGGTTACGTTGCAGTAAGGTGGAGAGGTACAGTGATCATCGGGGTCTACTTCTCTCCCAACAGAAGTCTTGCCGAGTTCGAAGCGTTCCTGGGCGGGTTGGGTGCCCTAGTCGGGCATACCCATCCCCGTCCGATACTCGTCGCGGGGGACTTCAATGCCAAATCCACGGCTTGGGGTTCTCCCCTGACAGACGCTCGCGGCGAGGCTCTGGAGGACTGGGTGACGATGGCCGGCCTCTGTATCCTCAATCAGGGGTCGGTCAATACATAACGGGGCGTGCGATATAACGGGGGGTCTATTGTGGATGTCACATTTGCATCCCGCGCTGTCGCGCGTTGTGCGTCTGCGACGTAGAGATGCTGAGGTGGAGGGACAGCTGTATGAGGAGTACAGGGCATGTGTTAAATCCTTACAGCTGTCCATTCGCTCCGCCAAAGACAGATCTCGAGCGGAGCTTCTTGAGGGTCTCAGCAGAGATCCATGGGGACGTCCTAACTACCAACATTACAGTAGAGAATCAGAGAAAATCACTAAAGAAAAAAAAGCTCCAAGTCGAAGATCTCTACGCAAAGGTCGCGGTTTATGCAATCCTCATGAAAAGAATATATCAACCAGTGATTTCTATCGATATTATTGACATTATTTACAAGTTTTTTGAGTTAATTTTGACTGTTGACCGAGCTCTTAGCTAGTGTTAATTTATTTGAGCTGTTTTCAGCATTTTATATATAAGAAAACACACAGCCAAAATACATGGCATATAAAAATTTTAATATTTGACGACTTTTTGAAAGTTTTGTTTGGGACATCTTCCAAATTCCTGTTTGTATCGTCGCCGCATAACATCCCGCACGACCTGCAATAGAAAGAATCACATTTTTTGAATAAAAAACACATATTTTATAATAAAAACATTAAAATTTAACTATTTTTTGGAGTTTTTTCAATTTCAAAGTTTTTTGTAATGGAGAATACTTCCCCTTGCCAACACCTTGGCGAATTTTGACGGCCGGGAGTCATAATCCATAACAATCCCATACAACGAGTTTGTAGTAATGATTGGTTCTTGCCCCGAGGTTGCTGTAGTGGATGTTCCCTTATAAGAATCAGAATCGGAATCATCATAGGGAACTCCAAGGAAAGTAGATATATGTCTTCGATAGTTTTTCACAGGTTTATCATCCACATCCAACTCAGAATTATTTGTGTCCTGTGACATATTTCCAGTACTTTTCTGTTTCGTGTTAGACTCGGAAGGACGGGTCGGTTCCAGTTGGTCTCGTATCATAGGATGATCAGTACCTATCCACAGAATCGCTCGAGGGTGGGGCTTGAACACTCAACGAGTTTCTTGTGAAAGATACAACGGTGTTTCTTCGTTTCGGTATAGACTATAGACCCAGGTCGACGGTACATAGCGGGAGATTCTGATCCTGATGGAAATTGATTCTCCACAGTATCGTTTGCGGGTTGTGTTAAATAATAATAATTGGACGAGATCCCTGGTTTATCTACAGACTTGGAGGCCCGTTTTTGACCATTGGCCATTCTCGTTTTGGAATATCGAATTGTTTTTCTTCGATTTGGCATTGAAAGGGATCGTCGCGATATAGCGGTAGTTTTTGATCCTAATACAATTTAATTGTGAGAGGAAGCGGAAGACTCGCTTTTAGCTGAATCATTTTGATAGTCTTGATTGCTCATTAGATGAAGCTCCGCCTGAAGTATGGTTGTGTCTGTGCTTGGGAATTAGCGCGTTGTGCTGGGATCGACTAGGAGCGTTCAGCAGCGATGATTTTAATTAAATATGCCGTCGACTTTTCTTATTTGGCCCATTTGGTCTACTTGGCCGCGTAGATGTTGTGATGCTTTTAACATGTGATAAATCCTGACGCTCTACCAAAACTCTCACCATAACGTTCATGTCTGATGCTAAGTTTAGACATTTTTCTCTTATGCTTTCTGATATATGGCTCCTTTGCTGGTCCGTTTTAAGTTTAAGCTTTCCCTAGGGCCTATACTATAGTCTGTTCAGAGCAAACTGAGTCTGAATGAGCTTCAGTTTTTGCTGCAGTTACTTGCGGGGTTTGCAGGTGGCTGAGAGGAGTGTCCTCGCCGCTGTCACTAACACTGGTTGTTCAAACCATTGAACATGATTTTTAATATTATAAATAACAATAATTATCGTAGTAGTAAGATAAAATTAATATTATATAATTAACTAGATATACGAAAACACATTATAAATTAAAACTAAATTAATCTTAACAAGCCAAGTCAACGGCAAAACTTATATTAGCTGAATTGCATAGGTACGCAGTTGCAGACTAATCATAAGTCCAAAATTCACTGGAGCGCCGATTCAGCAAGTCAGCAAAATACAGCTGCATCGACGCTTCACCGATAGCACACTAAGATAACTAGATTTAGTATAAAAACTGTACAAAATTGTAAATAAATCACATTGGAACGAAGCACTGAGTCGCTTTTTACTCCGCCTCCCTCTACGAAGACCAACGGACCCCGAAGTACCACCAACCGACGCGCCGACGAGCTGCCCGGACGGACACCCTCTCACTGTGGCCAAGACACCTTTAGCCATCAGTACCTGATCGGTCTTGTGAGCCTGCTTGACCGGCAGTGAGAAAACCCTTCCCTGTGTACATTGCACGCCGTACACGCCCTTGGTTCCTTCCCCCTTCCGTCTGTTACCTTAGGTTTCCTGGTAACAGATATCCCGTTTTATCTATATATTTATTTATTACACTTATATGGTTAGGGATAGGGTTGTAGGGATACACACACATTGATAGGGCTACACTTGTTAGGGATACACATACACATACGTGGTTAGGGTCCAGACTTAGGTCACATACGTAGGGGTAGGTAGGAGTTAGGCTCAGTGTTAGGCTACGTAGATTAGGTAGTAGTTAGTAGGAGCCTAGGAGCGCTCTGTGCTTATAGTACACCCGTGTGTACAACGATGATTTAGATGTTATGATGTGTGATAGAGACTTTTCACTAAAGGTTTACTATTTCATCTAAACTCGGAAGGGTTTAATCCAAAGGGCTCTGACGATTCTTACTTCACAATATTACCTCAAGCCTTTTCATAACAATAGTATGTAATATAACTCTAACTCACCGCTAAGCAGGCTTCTCGGACGGCGATGGCTAAGTGGGAGGACACTCGACTTTCATTCCGAAGGTCGTGGGTTCAAACCCCGCCACGCACCTCTGTATTTTTCTTGAGAAATTTATGTGCGCTTTAAACACGTGCTTTAACGGTGATACTGAATCTGGTACTACACTTCTCTAAAGCCTAAGGCAAATGACGTTCTGCGGGAAAATCTACTATAAAGCGGGTAACACCGCGGAGCACTACTAGTTACGTAGTAATTTACTATTCGGTGCTTCTTTTAAGTTCAGATTTTAGGGTTTCCCGTAAACCCTGATTAAGAATACATCTCCTATCATTCGTAAACTATTTTACATAGACGATTATATGCATTAAACTTAGATTGAATGTTCACACGCATAAATACGGTTAATATATACGGTAAATATTTTTTGATATTTTGTTTTTTATGCAAAATACATAAATAAAGCAGTGGCACACAAAAATATGGTCCCAGCACTTAGACATTAGACCAACATTATGATTATCATAATGTTGGAGTACAATTCGACATCTGTAGCTCTGTAGGTTAAGGCCCGCCTGAGCCGCGGGAGGTAGCGGGTTTGGGAATCACATTTTGTACGATCTACAATTTCTGGTTTTTCGAGCGAACTGTCAAGATAATGTCATTTTTTTTATTTTAGGTTTAAGTAGACCGGTTAATAACCGACAAAGTTATCCGCGGACATACATAAAAAATAAAATAAATATACGGTCGAATTGTAAAAAAACCTCCTTTTTTTTGAAGTCGGTTAAAAATATAGTCGTAATTTTAATTTATTGCTAATTATTTTTCTGTTATTATCTACAGGTTAACAAAAGTGTAAAATAAATGTCTTTTTATAGGTTGTCTATGATTTTTCTTGAAAAGCTATTCATACGTGGTGGTGATATACTCTTTGAGCTATATTGTCTATGTCTCGAAAGTTCAATATTCAACATAGTTTTCAATCGTTTTTTTCACTTCAATTTGATTGTTTTTGTATGAAAGGTGAGTTTAGCGCTAGTTTCAAAGTTATGAGGGGTGAAAGTGAGGAAGAAGTACCGATTATTTGCAAATTTACTCGAGTGGGGTCTCATTTACTTTACTTACAACCACAATGTCCATAACATTAAATATATTAAATGGGAGCTTTTACCTACGTTCTTGAAACTTAAACGCTAACAAGGTTAAGCAACTTTCCGGAACGCCATTACTTGGAGGGGTGACCGCCCGAACAAAATCTTTTTGCACAGTATTTTTTTTTATTCATCTCATTCTTTTGTCGATTTACTTAAGTTTCACTTCTACCGTGTGTGAATCGCATCTTTTTTTATACATATTAAACACCCAGACTAAGGCAATAGTAATTGCAGAACATACAAACACTTGAGCCCTCGGTGGGAATCGAACTCGCTACCTCTTGCGCTGCAAGCGGGCCCTAGGCCACCGTGCCACTGGGCCACTCAGCAACACATTGACTGAGGAGGAAATAACCTACAAAGTTATCCGCGGACATACATAAATAAAAAGTGCATTGATATTTGATGATCCTTCATCAACTGAGGAACCACATGAAGCAAAAGAACTCCGAGACAATCAACAATCAGAAACAAATATAACCTTTGAATGGTCATGATCTTCTACGCAGGGTTCTATGGCATAAGTAAGTGTGTTTTTATAGCTGGATCAGTATCTAATGGAGGTGTGGATCCAAAACGTGGTGCTTCACGATGGGCCTCATGAATGGGCTCTGAGTCGCTCAAAGATCCATAAAGACGTTAGGTATTTACTTGTTTGTGTTGGTACAATACGAGTTTGCTTTGCTATTTTGAAATATGGTCTTGATGGGCCATAGAGATTTAGCAATAGTTAGTAGGTACCTACTGTCAGAAACGTAAAAAAAAGGAGGTTTCTCAATTCGACCGTATATTTTTTTTTTTTTTTTTTTTTTATGTATGTCCGCGGATAACTTTGTCGTTTATGAACCGATTTTGATTATTATTTTTTCGTGGGAAAGGGAGTATTCCCAAGGTGGTCCCATGGTAAGGAATCCTGGATCTGGTGGTGGAATCCTGAAGAAATTAAGGAAAACTCTTGAAAAAGTTGTCTTTCCGACTTGTTCCTTAGTTCGGCCGTTCAGAGTATGCGTTCCTGACAGATGTCAGAAAAATCACGCCTATGAAGTCCTGAATTTCTTATTAGTACAGACAATAGCTGTCATTGTAATACTTAATGAGCATGCTGAACTACCTAGTGATGGGAGTTGAATCATCGTTCATAGTTTATAATATAAGTTACTGATATTTAAAAAAAAGTATTTTATTTCATAGTACAAATGAACATTTAGGTTTATTTACGTACTCCTGTAATATACTTGATAAAATAAAATATTAGTAAGTACCTATATGAAATCTAATCTAGTCTGGCTGCTTAGAGATTGCGTTTCTGACAGGTCGTGATCGAATAGGCGATGTAACTTGGAACTGGCGTACAATTTACTTAATTTAATAAATTATACTTCGGCCGTTCAGAGAATGCGTTCCTCACCACCGCCACAAGCGAATCGGAGTCTGATTAATATTCTGTAAGCACATTCAATTCAATGTACTTTATTGTATAGAAATACAGATTGTAACTTTGTAACAAAGAATAAATAAATAATTTTAATATTAACATTAGGTACCTTTTTTTGGTTTCCACTTAAATTACTAAAATATAAATTTTAAATGTATCCGCCAATTTAAAACGAAAATAATCTTAAAAATAACGCGGCTTCATTTTGGAGGAACGCTAACGAACTCAGTGTTATGTTGCCCAACACTAGTCGTGACTAACTGATAGCTGTCAAACGAATTCTCTGAACGGCCGAACTATAATATTATTCAATATAATGAATTTTAAAGCCCTTTTATATTAACGAGTGTCTGGTGTTGATCCGATGATGGAGGGAAAGGCAGTCGAGGGAACTCCTCATTGATTTACAGCAAGTACTTTGTGTTTGGGCTTGATTAACTTATATTACTGAGACCGTTCATCTAAATGGATTTTGACTGATATTAGGGGTCTGATTATGATAATGAAGGACAGTCAAAGGAACTCTTTAAGGTATATTTTAGAAAAGTAAGGTAGAGGCAGTGCATCCTTTCTAGGCCTACCCATCACTAAAAATCGTGAAATAAAACTTTTTTGCAAAAACTTAAACCAACTTCAAAACGGAAACTAAAAAATATAAAATAAATTAAGTTCTTCAAATAATTTCGTCTTTATAAGTGACTAGCTGTGCCCTGCGGTGCTACCCGCGTTATAATGGATGAAGTACTCTTAACCAACAACATATTTATTTTAATAAAGATTAATATTATTATGTTGATACAACTTAAACAAATTATTTCGACCAAATTAGGTACCATAAAAACGGTTTTTGTGAGTTAATCTTAAAAGATAGACATATACTATCGCGGACTGTTTTTTAGATCATTAAAAGAGCTATCATTCTTTAATACATATTTTTTGTGTATCTTAAACCGTTTTCACGGCGCACGCAACGGAAGGCTTCAAAGATGAACAATTTCTCCCGTTTTTTACACATTTACCACTATATCTTTGCTCCTATTGGTCGTAGCGTGATGTTATATAGCCTATAGCCTTCCTCGATAACTGGACTATCCAACACAAAAAGAATTATTCAATTCGAACCAGTAGTTTCGGAGATTAGCGCGTACAAACAAACAAACAAACAAACTCTTCAGCTTTATATATTAGTATAGATTAATTAAAAGAAACAAACAATTAAATAATTCAGTATTTAATAATTTTGTAGTCGGTGCCAAGTAAATACTACAAAAAACTTAATGC
This sequence comes from Gymnoscelis rufifasciata, assembly GCA_929108375.1. Classification (NCBI taxonomy): domain Eukaryota; kingdom Metazoa; phylum Arthropoda; class Insecta; order Lepidoptera; family Geometridae; genus Gymnoscelis; species Gymnoscelis rufifasciata. The sequence goes on along the minus strand of OV815319.1, from coordinate 2,197,675 downwards.
AGTAACAAATACATTTTTACCTACACTTTACACAATATCAATAATATGTCAAAATAACATACTAATTAACAGCATTTAGGACCCAAATAGAAATGCGTACCTATCTATATCCGCGAATGGACCGATATTTAGAGTTAATTTCCTACTAATACCTTATGGCTTGAGTTGTGAAATAGATTGATGTTAGGGTACCTATATTGTATCTAGTTATTGTTTTACTTGGCACCGACTTCAAAATTATTAAATACTGAATTATTTAATTGTTTGTTTCTTTTAATTAATCACTTATAATGACGAAATTATTTGAAGAACTTAATTTATCAATACACGTAACACCGCTTCATTTAAGTAATTTTCCCGCAGTTTTATATATTGTACCGCACATTATAATGATCCCGCATTCAGTTGTCCTTTTCAACCGCTGTTACTTATAATGAGTTCAGAGATATTAGGTTTTAAAATGTTTGTCGTAGTCCAGGGTAGGTCTAAACGGTGAGCAAATAATGAAAAATTGCCGGGAACTTTTTTTATACATGTAACCCTATTAACGTTCCCACTGTTGGGATTGGGACTTGGGACACATTTGTTGAGAAGTCCCTCTCTCTAGGCGAGAGAGATTAGGTCATAATTCATCACGCTGGCTTAGTGCGGGTTGGTGAATGTCACATGTCCTTCAAACTCTATAAGGTTCTCAGAACATGCCGGCTTCCTCAAGGCACGTGTTTAAAGCGCACATAAATGTCTCAAGAAGAAAAATCCAGTAAAAATTGATGGGCAGAATATAATTCTTAAAATGGTTGGGCTTGGGATAAATCTATGAGTGAAGTTGTGGACGTCTAACAGCTGAAATAATGGGGATTCGGAAAGGTATAAATAATAGTTTTGACTCAATTTCAAAAGAGAACCTACCTACCTACGTACAATATAAATAGGCCATTATAAAATATAAATCTGAATTTTTATATTTGTTGGAACTAAATCAAATAACTCTGATCGAGCCCCTAAATAGGTTCTCAGTGCCTATTACGGTCTTTTATATGCCTCATTTTACTAATGAATTTGAATCCAACTGGGTAGTTTGTCTAACAGGATTTTTTTATCATAAGTAACTAGCGGTCAGTTTGAGTGTAGATTTTTTCACTTCTAAGAATTTTTTATTTTGCGCTTTGTGGAGAAGAAATAGAACTACTCCTAGTTATTTATATTTGCTACATACTTAATTTATTATTCTATGCCTGTGCTCATAAAAGGTTTGATGATGAATAAAGGTGAATAAAACTACATTGTAACGCTAAATAAATTTTATTTCATGTCAATTGGTATTTTCACACTCAAATTAAAATGTACACAGTTATACATTTATTTATCAACCTCGGGACGAATCAGTATTCTTACAAAAAATTTAGTTAGTTACTAAGTAAGAAGACGGTAACACGGTTCACCAACGACGCTGTGCAATTCTATAACCCATCTTATGCATTTAGGTAAGCTTTTTTATGGAAGGTATAAATCACCTATTAATGAAAACTTAAAATACTGATAACTGGAAAAATTAAGGGAATTATTCTGAGTACCTATTGGAAAACACTAGCTATCCCCCCTTTTCCTGCATTTAATGGAATAGGACCAATAGTACTGTGACTCGCACATAGAGGTACATCGAATAAAAAAGTATGCTCTATGATGAAACTACTAGGTTTCAGTCCGCGGCTTTGCCGAAATTGATTTAATTATCTAAATAACTGTGTAAAGAGATGAACGCCCGTAGATCCTTTTGTAAAATAAATAGATCTGATACAAGATGTCTCTGTAAGTAAAACTGTAAATATGAAACCTACGATAGAAGAGAATTTTACAATAAATTGTATTTCTAAGTAGTCACTATGAGATGTATGAAATGGTATCTATGACACAACACGCAACGAGCTACTTGCTCACAACTGGGTGTTTTCTGTGTATCATATATTATGTCTGTATTCACAAAAAAAATATCTATGTCGTTTATTAGTCACCCATAGTACAAGCTCTGCTTAGTTTGGGGTTAGGTGATACGAATACTGTGTGATTAGTCCGAAAACATTTATTAACCCCCGACCAAAAAAGAGGAGTCTGTCTGTTTGTCTGTCTGTGTCTGTCTGCTGTCTGGGACATCATAACTCCCGAACGGATGGAGCGAATTCAATTTAATTTTTTTTTGAATGCAAGGTGAGTTTGGCGCCTGTTCTTAGACATGTTTCATGAAAATCGGTTCTGCCGTTTAAAAGTTATGGGTAAAACCGAAAATCTGCAAATACACTCGAGTGGGGTATCAAATGATACGCATAGCGCATCGCGTGCACATTACAAAATATCACGGTGTTACTTTTAAGGAAATTTAGGCATTGGAATAGGGAATTTTTTCTTAAATTTTTAATTTAGATTTTTTATTTATAAGCAATTTAGTAAAATGTATGATCAAATTGTACTTACTTAGACCACGCTTGACGCTGTCTATAAAATGTTTCTTCTTCGTATGCCTCGGACTGCAGGGGGCGCCGCTGTCCGCGTTCACTATTTCTTCTAGGACTTTCTAGGAACAAAAATAATATATAAATAAGCCTCTGGAAATAGAATAAAAATCTTATCTAGACTATCTTGTCTATCTTAATCTTATTTTTCATTTCGAAAGTCGTGGGTTCCGCTGTACCTCGAGAATGTTTTTCTTGAAAAAATGTATATTATACATTCTTCATTCTTAATGGTCAATTAAATTTTTTTGGGTAAAAACAGGCTGTTGGTAAATCTTTCTATGCGTGCATTTGGCGCGAAATCTGATTTTGGCTACTTTTGTAGATACGCAGTATTGTACTTGTGGGTTACGCGGTTTTGCACTATCCCCGACGATAATGTAAACGCGTGCTTTAACGGTGAAAGCAAACATCGTTAGGAAAACGGAATGTGCTGAGAACTTTCGAAGAGTTTGAAGGGCTCGTGATATTGTCCAACCCGCACTTGGCCAGCGTGGTGAATTAAGGCCTAATCTCTCTTGTCAACAGAGAAGTCCCAGTGTCATCAGGGGGAACAAAATATCTGTCATAAATATCTCAGGTGGTAGGCTTCGGCCGCGGCTTGTCACCTCCCTCCGGGCTGGGCCAGTGCGTGAAGCGATTATTTCGTGTTTTGTAATGTGGCCCGGAGAAGCCATCTACCTTCTAGGTCTTCATGCTCCATCTAAGCCACATCGTCACTTTACTTCGGGTGGTCTAATGAAGGCTTATCTTACATTTAAAAAAATAGGGGTTCTTATGCTAAGTAAGGCATAAAGGTAGAAAGTAAAAATAAACTATGAATAGTTAATATTATATTATGTAAAAATAAATATAAATAGTATGAGATGGTCTCATACCATGGGTTCTTTGCGCCATGCCAGAGCGGTCATCCATCCAAGTACCGAAACTTAAGGTACTTAACTTTGTGTAAGGTTTCTAACGTATCAAAAAAACTACTTACTAGATCTCTTTCAAGCCAATTTTCGTTGGTAGTTTCATTGAAAGGTTATAAGGGATCCGTTTTTTTTTTGTCACTAGTGGCCCGCCCCGGCTTCGCACGGGTTTTTATTCAATTTGTTTTCCCGGCAATTATTAGATTTTTTCTCGCCTTTTAAACCTTCCCTAGACCTCCACGAACATTTCAAGACTATAATAAGATAAATCCGTTCAGCCGTTCTCGAGTTTTAATCAGACTAACGAACAACAATTCATTTTTATTTATATATAGATTTGGCTACGGCACCCTAAAAAACAAGACTAATATTTGACTTACTATCAACTAACACTACCACTCACTATCACTCACCGGGTTTAAAACTAGCAGCATTATCTGCAGCGGCCACATAGCGACCCGCGACTGCTCGTTGTCGGAGAACGAGGCTTGCAGCATGTCGCATAGCGTGTCACAACACTTGCTGGGCTCGTCGTCAGGCCGGCTTTGCACTTCAGACAATTCCTGGAATTAAAAGTTTAGAGGATACTAAAAAAGGTGTGTGTGCGATTCACACACGATAGAAGTGAAACTTCAGTAAATCGACAGAAGAATGAGATGAATAAAAAAAAATACTGTGCAAAAAGCTTTTGTTCGGGCGGTCACCCATCCAAGTACTGGCGTCGCGCAAAGTTGCTTAACCTTGTTAGCGTTTAAGATTGGCTTGACTATCGCATTTCCGTTGCATCCGGTTTGAAATCACAACGATTCTAAAGAAGTTTCACTTCAAAAAACATAGTGAGGAAACCGGCATGTTCTGAGAACTTTGAAGAGTTGGAAGGACATTCAACCCGCACTTGGCCAGCGTGGTGAATTAAGGTCTAATCTCTCTCGCCAAGCGAGAAGCCCCTGTGTCCCAGCAGTGGGAACGTTAATAGGGTGATGATGATGATGAGAGGATACTTTTATCATTATTTTAAAAATTATCAGAACTAGCACACTTATCGCGTTTTAATGGATTTGCGCTTTCATTTAAGACCCCACTCGAGTATATTTGCAGATTTTCGGTTTTCCTTCCCCACTCTCACCCCCATAACTTTTAAGCGGCATGTCTAAACATGTCTATGAACACGCGCGCCAGACTCACCTTTCATACAAAAAAAAACTAAATTTAAATCGATCCATCCGATCGGGAGCTATGATGTCCCAGACAGACAGACAGACACCGACAGACAGACACGTCAAACTTATAACACCCCTCTTTTTTGGTCGGGGGTTAAAAATAACTATAGTTACAAAATTCCTGTCCATGTAAGCATAGGCTTCTAAGGAAATCAACGTTTTGACTTTGACTTCCATCAATATTGTAATTAATGAAACATAGAACTCTATACATTCCATTAAGTCTTACTTGTGGATAAGTGTCCATCCAATTCCATATAGCTTTCTCCAAAGACGACACTAGCACGATGTGTGCCGATTTTCGTAGCAGCTTGAATTTTTGAATGGACTCTGAAACAAAAAAAATTATATGAATACTAAGCTGACCCCAGCAAACGTTGTTTTGCAAAATGAAAAATAGATATTGGCCGATTCTCAGACCTACTCAATAAGCTCACAAAATTTCATAAGTATCGGTCAAGCCGTTTCGGAGGAGTATGGCAACGAAAACTGTGACACGAGAATTTTATATAGGTATTAGAAAGACACATTTATATCGGACCACAGTAACTATAATAATTTAAAATTTAAGAAAAACCCCCGATTCCAATTGCTTAAATTCCTTAAAAGTAAAACACCATAATATTTAGTAATGTAAAACGCGATGCGCTTTCATGTGATACCCCACTCGAGTATATTTGTAGATTTTCCTTCCCCCATAACTTTTAAACGGCTCAACCGATTTTCATGAAACGTCTAAGAACACCCGGGCCAAACTCATCTTTTATACAATAAAAAACTTAATTGAAATCGCTCCATCCGCTCGGGGCTATGAAGTCCCAGACAGACAGACCGTCAAGCTTATAACACCCCTCTTTTTTGTCGGGGGTTAAAAATCAACGCCGAGGCGTAAAAAACTAGTAATAATAATAAAATGAGTGTAATATTTACCTGTCAACAGCCGTATAAGCCGCAATATATCCACGTTGATGTGCTGTATCAACTCAATGTCTGTATAATCGGGGTTTTCTTCGGAGCTCGATGATAGTTCCTGAAATAAATCCTAAGAATTTCATTAATATGGTACTAAGTTATATTAATCGCGGGAAAATACCTCGTTATGGAATTTTAACTAATTGATTGAATCAGATAAATAAATATTTCTGGACAATACACACAACTACAATCCCAATCTAGCCCCGTGGTAAGCTCTAAGCTTGTGTTACGGGTACTAGACCTCTGGTATACTTAATATATTAGATATACATATATCAATTTTCTTTTATCATGCATATTAAATATCCAAATATTATTTTTAAACATTGAATGATTTTTTACTTGGATGATGATGAAACATCATCTTCTTAAATATTGCGGTTATTTTAAACTACACCATCTAGCTTCTTAGTAATCTTTAAAGCCTGTGTTATGGAACTATATACATATCTGATATACATTATTATAATGTCTATTATACTACTGTCTGTTTTTAAGGATAATGTCTATTATAATAATATATATACATAAACATATGTCTGGGTGTTAAGTATGTATAGAAAAAATATTTATATATGTACGCCTATTTTATTAAGTATATCAGATATCTAGTGCCCGTAACACAAGCTCTGTCATCTGCTTGGAGTTGTTTGATTGACCTGTGAAAGAAGTAGATATGACGAACTTGCTCACAACTGGGTGTTTTCTGTGTATCATATATTATGTCTGTATTCACAAAAAAAATATCTATGTCGTTTATTAGTCACCCATAGTACAAGCTCTGCTTAGTTTGGGGTTAGGTGATACGAATACTGTGTGATTAGTCCGAAAACATTTATTAACCCCCGACCAAAAAAGAGGAGTCTGTCTGTTTGTCTGTCTGTGTCTGTCTGCTGTCTGGGACATCATAACTCCCGAACGGATGGAGCGAATTCAATTTAATTTTTTTTTTAATGAAAGGTGAGTTTGGCGCCTGTTCTTAGACATGTTTCATGAAAATCGGTTCTGCCGTTTAAAAGTTATGGGTAAAACCGAAAATCTGCAAATACACTCGAGTGGGGTATCAAATGATACGCATAGCGCATCGCGTGCACATTACAAAATATCACGGTGTTACTTTTAAGGAAATTTAGGCATTGGAATAGGGAATTTTTTCTTAAATTTTTAATTTAGATTTTTTATTTATAAGCAATTTAGTAAAATGTATGATCAAATTGTACTTACTTAGACCACGCTTGACGCTGTCTATAAAATGTTTCTTCTTCGTATGCCTCGGACTGCAGGGGGCGCCGCTGTCCGCGTTCACTATTTCTTCTAGGACTTTCTAGGAACAAAAATAATATATAAATAAGCCTCTGGAAATAGAATAAAAATCTTATCTAGACTATCTTGTCTATCTTAATCTTATTTTTCATTTCGAAAGTCGTGGGTTCCGCTGTACCTCGAGAATGTTTTTCTTGAAAAAATGTATATTATACATTCTTCATTCTTAATGGTCAATTAAATTTTTTTGGGTAAAAACAGGCTGTTGGTAAATCTTTCTATGCGTGCATTTGGCGCGAAATCTGATTTTGGCTACTTTTGTAGATACGCAGTATTGTACTTGTGGGTTACGCGGTTTTGCACTATCCCCGACGATAATGTAAACGCGTGCTTTAACGGTGAAAGCAAACATCGTTAGGAAAACGGAATGTGCTGAGAACTTTCGAAGAGTTTGAAGGGCTCGTGATATTGTCCAACCCGCACTTGGCCAGCGTGGTGAATTAAGGCCTAATCTCTCTTGTCAACAGAGAAGTCCCAGTGTCATCAGGGGGAACAAAATATCTGTCATAAATATCTCAGGTGGTAGGCTTCGGCCGCGGCTTGTCACCTCCCTCCGGGCTGGGCCAGTGCGTGAAGCGATTATTTCGTGTTTTGTAATGTGGCCCGGAGAAGCCATCTACCTTCTAGGTCTTCATGCTCCATCTAAGCCACATCGTCACTTTACTTCGGGTGGTCTAATGAAGGCTTATCTTACATTTAAAAAAATAGGGGTTCTTATGCTAAGTAAGGCATAAAGGTAGAAAGTAAAAATAAACTATGAATAGTTAATATTATATTATGTAAAAATAAATATAAATAGTATGAGATGGTCTCATACCATGGGTTCTTTGCGCCATGCCAGAGCGGTCATCCATCCAAGTACCGAAACTTAAGGTACTTAACTTTGTGTAAGGTTTCTAACGTATCAAAAAAACTACTTACTAGATCTCTTTCAAGCCAATTTTCGTTGGTAGTTTCATTGAAAGGTTATAAGGGATCCGTTTTTTTTTTGTCACTAGTGGCCCGCCCCGGCTTCGCACGGGTTTTTATTCAATTTGTTTTCCCGGCAATTATTAGATTTTTTCTCGCCTTTTAAACCTTCCCTAGACCTCCACGAACATTTCAAGACTATAATAAGATAAATCCGTTCAGCCGTTCTCGAGTTTTAATCAGACTAACGAACAACAATTCATTTTTATTTATATATAGATTTGGCTACGGCACCCTAAAAAACAAGACTAATATTTGACTTACTATCAACTAACACTACCACTCACTATCACTCACCGGGTTTAAAACTAGCAGCATTATCTGCAGCGGCCACATAGCGACCCGCGACTGCTCGTTGTCGGAGAACGAGGCTTGCAGCATGTCGCATAGCGTGTCACAACACTTGCTGGGCTCGTCGTCAGGCCGGCTTTGCACTTCAGACAATTCCTGGAATTAAAAGTTTAGAGGATACTAAAAAAGGTGTGTGTGCGATTCACACACGATAGAAGTGAAACTTCAGTAAATCGACAGAAGAATGAGATGAATAAAAAAAAATACTGTGCAAAAAGCTTTTGTTCGGGCGGTCACCCATCCAAGTACTGGCGTCGCGCAAAGTTGCTTAACCTTGTTAGCGTTTAAGATTGGCTTGACTATCGCATTTCCGTTGCATCCGGTTTGAAATCACAACGATTCTAAAGAAGTTTCACTTCAAAAAACATAGTGAGGAAACCGGCATGTTCTGAGAACTTTGAAGAGTTGGAAGGACATTCAACCCGCACTTGGCCAGCGTGGTGAATTAAGGTCTAATCCTGATGATGATGAGAGGATACTTTTATCATTATTTTAAAAATTATCAGAACTAGCACACTTATCGCGTTTTAATGGATTTGCGCTTTCATTTAAGACCCCACTCGAGTATATTTGCAGATTTTCGGTTTTCCTTCCCCACTCTCACCCCCATAACTTTTAAGCGGCATGTCTAAACATGTCTATGAACACGCGCGCCAGACTCACCTTTCATACAAAAAAAAACTAAATTTAAATCGATCCATCCGATCGGGAGCTATGATGTCCCAGACAGACAGACAGACACCGACAGACAGACACGTCAAACTTATAACACCCCTCTTTTTTGGTCGGGGGTTAAAAATAACTATAGTTACAAAATTCCTGTCCATGTAAGCATAGGCTTCTAAGGAAATCAACGTTTTGACTTTGACTTCCATCAATATTGTAATTAATGAAACATAGAACTCTATACATTCCATTAAGTCTTACTTGTGGATAAGTGTCCATCCAATTCCATATAGCTTTCTCCAAAGACGACACTAGCACGATGTGTGCCGATTTTCGTAGCAGCTTGAATTTTTGAATGGACTCTGAAACAAAAAAAATTATATGAATACTAAGCTGACCCCAGCAAACGTTGTTTTGCAAAATGAAAAATAGATATTGGCCGATTCTCAGACCTACTCAATAAGCTCACAAAATTTCATAAGTATCGGTCAAGCCGTTTCGGAGGAGTATGGCAACGAAAACTGTGACACGAGAATTTTATATAGGTATTAGAAAGACACATTTATATCGGACCACAGTAACTATAATAATTTAAAATTTAAGAAAAACCCCCGATTCCAATTGCTTAAATTCCTTAAAAGTAAAACACCATAATATTTAGTAATGTAAAACGCGATGCGCTTTCATGTGATACCCCACTCGAGTATATTTGTAGATTTTCCTTCCCCCATAACTTTTAAACGGCTCAACCGATTTTCATGAAACGTCTAAGAACACCCGGGCCAAACTCATCTTTTATACAATAAAAAACTTAATTGAAATCGCTCCATCCGCTCGGGGCTATGAAGTCCCAGACAGACAGACCGTCAAGCTTATAACACCCCTCTTTTTTGTCGGGGGTTAAAAATCAACGCCGAGGCGTAAAAAACTAGTAATAATAATAAAATGAGTGTAATATTTACCTGTCAACAGCCGTATAAGCCGCAATATATCCACGTTGATGTGCTGTATCAACTCAATGTCTGTATAATCGGGGTTTTCTTCGGAGCTCGATGATAGTTCCTGAAATAAATCCTAAGAATTTCATTAATATGGTACTAAGTTATATTAATCGCGGGAAAATACCTCGTTATGGAATTTTAACTAATTGATTGAATCAGATAAATAAATATTTCTGGACAATACACACAACTATGTAGTGACACAGATTAGCATAAAAGTACGCGACGCAAACGCGTTTCGTTAATTCAGCTTTTTAATAGTTATGCGGAGCCTCGCCAGTCACTCTTCAAACCTCAGCCGTGTTTAGACATATCCTAATAAGGATTAAATAAATAATATAATTGTAATAACCTGTAACGTGTTAAATGAATAGATTCAGTATAGTGCAATAACTCTTTTATTTCAACCAACCCACATACATAATCACTAAAGACTAGTAGAAATACTAAAGTGGTGACCCCGACGTGATAAAACCGATATATTAACCCGACGTGATTCGTTATTATCGTGATTTATATTGTGGGTTGTGTTTAAGTTATCCGTGTAGGAGTGACTCAATTTTAAGAACGCGGCTGAAGGAATTTATACTAAAACAACATGGATAAACAAGCACATTCAGAAAATGCCAACGCAGCAACGCCACGCGGAATGCGCAGTAAGTGATGTCATCCAATGAAACCGCGATCCAGACAACGAAGTTCACAGTCTTCTATAGAAGCGGCATGATATTTTTAAAGCCAGTTTATATCTGAGGTGCATTCAATCCTGACGAAAATGGAGTTTGGACCTGCAGATTCACTCGAGGTTTTGCCCGGTTGGAAGAAGCGTTTTTGCCGGAGGATTTGCCCGGTTGGAGGAAACATGCTTGCCGGAGGATCAGTGCTGGAATTTGAGATATTGGCTCATTCCCACTGCTTGTGCCGAGTGACTGGAATATGTGTAACCCCGCTGGAGACCGAACTTCCGAAAATAACTACAAAATTCAAGATGTAGTGCAAAGTGATTAGAAATGATAACTAGGTTCCGTTCATTATTCTTATGTGTTGCAAATAATTCAATTATATATAGAACTTGGCGTTATCACGAACTGTAACCTGATACTAGAGCGCACTAACAGTGTAATGTAGCGATCTTGCAACTTAGCAAATTTGCACGTGTGTCTCAGTAATACGAAATTTAATATTTTTTTCAAAATTAGATTTTATTAACTTTTCAGTGTATTAGAATGATGTAAAAAAAATGTGTAGTTTAAAAATATTTTTTTGTTAACATACAAAGTTTATTTCATTGTTTATACAACTTTATTAAAAGATTTCATTGTTAAAATGTATTTTAAAGTAAAAAAAAAAAACATGTATGTAATTTTTCAAGCTGACTGTACTTTGGTCATTCGAACGAACTTTGATTGTGAAATAACTATGTACTTACCTCTGCATAAATGAATGCGAGCTCATATCGCATGTTGTTTTCAAACGTAAGCATATTTGTGTAGCAGGCATGAGCCTTTGAATTTGTAATGTTTATTGTAATGTTTTAACCTTGAATGTACTATTTAAGTAAAATAATTTTTTTTTGTAAAAAATTTTGAAAAAAGGGGAGGATTGATGTAGTGACACAGATTAGCATAAAAGTACGCGACGCAAACGCGTTTCGTTAATTCAGCTTTTTAATAGTTATGCGGAGCCTCGCCAGTCACTCTTCAAACCTCAGCCGTGTTTAGACATATCCTAATAAGGATTAAATAAATAATATAATTGTAATAACCTGTAACGTGTTAAATGAATAGATTCAGTATAGTGCAATAACTCTTTTATTTCAACCAACCCACATACATAATCACTAAAGACTAGTAGAAATACTAAAACTACAATCCCAATCTAGCCCCGTGGTAAGCTCTAAGCTTGTGTTACGGGTACTAGACCTCTGGTATACTTAATATATTAGATATACATATATAAATTTTCTTTTATCATGCATATTAAATATCCAAATATTATTTTTAAACATTGAATGATTTTTTACTTGGATGATGATGAAACATCATCTTCTTAAATATTGCGGTTATTTTAAACTACACCATCTAGCTTCTTAGTAATCTTTAAAGCCTGTGTTATGGAACTATATACATATCTGATATACATTATTATAATGTCTATTATACTACTGTCTGTTTTTAAGGATAATGTCTATTATAATAATATATATACATAAACATATGTCTGGGTGTTAAGTATGTATAGAAAAAATATTTATATATGTACGCCTATTTTATTAAGTATATCAGATATCTAGTGCCCGTAACACAAGCTCAGAGCTTACCACGGGGCTAGATGTTGTTGTACGAATTGTCTGGAAATATTTATTTATTACTAGCGGCACGCCCCGGCTTCGCAAGGGTAATTATATTTTCGTAATATTTTTTAATTTTTTTTAAATAAAAAGTTTCCTATTTTACTTCTAATACCTTCAAGAGTATATGTGCAAAGTTTCATGATGATTGGTTAAGTAGTTTTTGCGTGAAAGCGTAACAAACAAACTTACATTAGCATTTATAATATTAGTAAGAAGTATGATTATGATTACACATAACTTACTTGCAACCTAGCACTGATTCTGTTAAACACAGCGTTGAAGAAATTAAAACTGAGCGCGAACAGGACCTTGCTAGCCAACTGCCGGAGCAGCGAGTTGTTGATGCCTTCATTCCTGGAATCTGGAACAAAATGCAGCCTTTGGTAAAACTTTAGAATCCAGCCGCACGATTTTGGGGGGGGGAGGTGGAGGGGGGGAGGGGGGAGGAGGGGGAGGTACCCCCTGTACCACTCCCCCCCCGCGGAAATATGTAGTTTAGGAGATATAGCAATTTGAAATTCAATAAAATCTAACCTCAAAAATAGGGTTTTAAATAATTTCTTAGCTTCTCAGTTACAAATATTAAATAAAAAACAATATTTAAGTAATCCTTATTGGTTTACGGTGCACTCTACACTCTTTTGTTGATAAAATTAACCCATGCTCTTCAGCAAATGCGATTCGAGTTGGCGAGTGTCAAGTTGTCGTATCAGACGAGCCAAATTAAACATCGCCACAATTTCCGAAGTAAATGGCGCTTTACAAGCACTCCATCATCTTCAGGCTCTAATAAAAAAAATAGTATTAATAAACTGCTCCGGCGCTGCGGGAAGTGCAGCCCCTTCGCCCTTGCGTAACAAAGCGCAGTCACCCATGCTCACCTCCGCAGCTTCGGCTTATTGGTCGCCTTCGGCGACCAGCCTCAGCCGCTCCGGCTCGAACGGGTGCCTGCGCTTTGTAACGGCGGGCGGGGGCTGCTCTCCCTCCGCGCCTCCGGCTTTTTATATACACTCTAGTTGTGTGACAGACAAGACCACGTGGAATTAGGGGTGCACTGATTCGGATTTGCAACTTAAAGTGACCTAAATCAACCCAATGTAGTGTGCACTGATTCGGATTTGCAAATTGAAGTGAGGTTATAAAGGTACAATCTAACCTTATCTAATTGTAATTCTTACCTTCTTGACTTCCCGATGGAATTGGTTCACCTTCCCCGCGACTCGTCGACGCTACTTATATGATTGCATTGTAATTTTAAGGTAAAAACATTACATATTATAAAATTTTATACAAAAATAACGTTCCATTTCACGAAAACAATTTTTTTTTTATAAAAAAAAAGTACGCATCTCCGCGGTGAGGGGGTGGTATTTTTGGAAAGGGGAAACCAATGCCATCTTAAATCGCGCATCAGCACCCCTAAAATCCTGCGGCTGGATTCTAAAGCCAAGCCCAGCCTTTTATTAGGGTTCCTAGCTTTAGCTAGGTAGAGATCGCTATTAGTGATAAGGTCGCCCATTGTGTCACTGTATTAAATATGTATCTCCTATGTATGTTCCTATATTGTGGTGTTGCAATAAAGAATGTTTGTATTGTATTGTATTGTTCCGTACCCAAAGGATAAAACGGGTCTGTCACCAGGCAAGAACTGTCATAGAAAGAGAGTTGAATTTTTTAAGGATGATGTATTTCTGATGCCGATTCATAAATACATCATTTATGAAACACAATAAATAATGTTAAGGCGTTCCCGTACAACAACCGTGATTTATATGAGGCTAAGCGACGTTGCGCGAGGCCAGTACTTGGATGGGTGACCTCTGTGCTGCACTCAATTTTTTTTTTAAACGTGCCTTGCATATTTAAATAAATAATATATATCGGTTGATCCGTTCGGGAGCTATGATGCCGGACAGAAAAGGCAGACAGACGTCAAACTTATACCACTCTTTTTCGGTCGAAGATCTATTATTTAAAACTTGATTATGTGTTATTGACTAAGTATTTGCAATTTGACATATGTATTAAGTAATTGAGTATTTTATAACATAAAATAATTTTACGAAAGAGACTGCTCATTTACCAAATAAATGTACAAAAAGTATGTTATATGTGATACTAGCTGTGCCTGCGGTGCTACCCGCGTTATAATGGATGAAGTACTCTAATAACCAACAACATATTTATTTGAATAAAGATTAATATTATTATGTTGATACAACTTAAACAAATTATTTCGACCAAATTAGGTACCATAAAAACGGTTTTTGTGAGTTAATCTCAAAAGATAGACATATACTATCGCTGACTGTTTTTTAGATCATTAAAAGAGCTATTATTCTTTAATACATATTTTTTGTGTATCTTGAACCGTTTTCACGGCGCACGCAACGGAAGGCTTCAAAGATGAACAATTTCTCCCGTTTTTTACACATTTACCACTATATCTTTGCTCCTATTGGTCGTAGCGTGATGTTATATAGCCTATAGCCTTCCTCGATAACTGTTTATATTATTCTGGTTATTAAAGATATCTAAATGTGGCGCCGGGTCCTTAAATATACTATGCCAAAATGTACTGACAGTCCAAAGGAACAAACGAAAATGTGTAATTCTCAACGACAAAATGAGCAAATGTCATGAATGTATCTGCGATGAAATGCTCCAGCGTCAGAATGTGCATTTTGCATAAAGAGCAAATGTTGGAATTATCATTATACTATAATGTTTCATGGACTTGATGTGCAAGGTTTGAAAAGTAATGTGAGTGAAACTGCAATGGACAAATATTTGAACTAAAGCAACTAGAAAATTTAATACAGTACAGTATTTTTATAAATAAATTACCTAGGATGATTTTTGGAAGTGTTTTCCTACTAGGTACGCTTAACGGGTATCAAATCATGGTACCCGTTATATGGAGTAATAAAACATGTGTTAAAAATCTTAACAAACCTTGAGATCATTTATAACTCGGTTGACGAGCACAAACGTGACGTTTCCAGAGTCGTTTGAGTTCAAATACGTGGACGCTTTGCACAGTTTGACAGCTGTCACGATCGCCGCTTCTGTCATCTGCTTGGAGTTGTTTGATTGACCTGTGAAACAAGTAGATATGACGAACTTGCTCACAACTGGGTGTTTTCTGTGTATCATATATTATGTCTGTATTCACAAAAAAAATATCTATGTCGTTTATTAGTCACCCATAGTACAAGCTCTGCTTAGTTTGGGGTTAGGTGATACGAATACTGTGTGATTAGTCCGAAAACATTTATTAACCCCCGACCAAAAAAGAGGAGTCTGTCTGTTTGTCTGTCTGTGTCTGTCTGCTGTCTGGGACATCATAACTCCCGAACGGATGGAGCGAATTCAATTTAATTTTTTTTTGAATGAAAGGTGAGTTTGGCGCCTGTTCTTAGACATGTTTCATGAAAATCGGTTCTGCCGTTTAAAAGTTATGGGTAAAACCGAAAATCTGCAAATACACTCGAGTGGGGTATCAAATGATACGCATAGCGCATCGCGTGCACATTACAAAATATCACGGTGTTACTTTTAAGGAAATTTAGGCATTGGAATAGGGAATTTTTTCTTAAATTTTTAATTTAGATTTTTTATTTATAAGCAATTTAGTAAAATGTATGATCAAATTGTACTTACTTAGACCACGCTTGACGCTGTCTATAAAATGTTTCTTCTTCGTATGCCTCGGACTGCAGGGGGCGCCGCTGTCCGCGTTCACTATTTCTTCTAGGACTTTCTAGGAACAAAAATAATATATAAATAAGCCTCTGGAAATAGAATAAAAATCTTATCTAGACTATCTTGTCTATCTTAATCTTATTTTTCATTTCGAAAGTCGTGGGTTCCGCTGTACCTCGAGAATGTTTTTCTTGAAAAAATGTATATTATACATTCTTCATTCTTAATGGTCAATTAAATTTTTTTGGGAACAGGCTGTTGGTAAATCTTTCTATGCGTGCATTTGGCGCGAAATCTGATTTTGGCTACTTTTGTAGATACGCAGTATTGTACTTGTGGGTTACGCGGTTTTGCACTATCCCCGACGATAATGTAAACGCGTGCTTTAACGGTGAAAGCAAACATCGTTAGGAAAACGGAATGTGCTGAGAACTTTCGAAGAGTTTGAAGGGCTCGTGATATTGTCCAACCCGCACTTGGCCAGCGTGGTGAATTAAGGCCTAATCTCTCTTGTCAACAGAGAAGTCCCAGTGTCATCAGGGGGAACAAAATATCTGTCATAAATATCTCAGGTGGTAGGCTTCGGCCGCGGCTTGTCACCTCCCTCCGGGCTGGGCCAGTGCGTGAAGCGATTATTTCGTGTTTTGTAATGTGGCCCGGAGAAGCCATCTACCTTCTAGGTCTTCATGCTCCATCTAAGCCACATCGTCACTTTACTTCGGGTGGTCTAATGAAGGCTTATCTTACATTTAAAAAAATAGGGGTTCTTATGCTAAGTAAGGCATAAAGGTAGAAAGTAAAAATAAACTATGAATAGTTAATATTATATTATGTAAAAATAAATATAAATAGTATGAGATGGTCTCATACCATGGGTTCTTTGCGCCATGCCAGAGCGGTCATCCATCCAAGTACCGAAACTTAAGGTACTTAACTTTGTGTAAGGTTTCTAACGTATCAAAAAAACTACTTACTAGATCTCTTTCAAGCCAATTTTCGTTGGTAGTTTCATTGAAAGGTTATAAGGGATCCGTTTTTTTTTTGTCACTAGTGGCCCGCCCCGGCTTCGCACGGGTTTTTATTCAATTTGTTTTCCCGGCAATTATTAGATTTTTTCTCGCCTTTTAAACCTTCCCTAGACCTCCACGAACATTTCAAGACTATAATAAGATAAATCCGTTCAGCCGTTCTCGAGTTTTAATCAGACTAACGAACAACAATTCATTTTTATTTATATATAGATTTGGCTACGGCACCCTAAAAAACAAGACTAATATTTGACTTACTATCAACTAACACTACCACTCACTATCACTCACCGGGTTTAAAACTAGCAGCATTATCTGCAGCGGCCACATAGCGACCCGCGACTGCTCGTTGTCGGAGAACGAGGCTTGCAGCATGTCGCATAGCGTGTCACAACACTTGCTGGGCTCGTCGTCAGGCCGGCTTTGCACTTCAGACAATTCCTGGAATTAAAAGTTTAGAGGATACTAAAAAAGGTGTGTGTGCGATTCACACACGATAGAAGTGAAACTTCAGTAAATCGACAGAAGAATGAGATGAATAAAAAAAAATACTGTGCAAAAAGCTTTTGTTCGGGCGGTCACCCATCCAAGTACTGGCGTCGCGCAAAGTTGCTTAACCTTGTTAGCGTTTAAGATTGGCTTGACTATCGCATTTCCGTTGCATCCGGTTTGAAATCACAACGATTCTAAAGAAGTTTCACTTCAAAAAACATAGTGAGGAAACCGGCATGTTCTGAGAACTTTGAAGAGTTGGAAGGACATTCAACCCGCACTTGGCCAGCGTGGTGAATTAAGGTCTAATCTCTCTCGCCAAGCGAGAAGCCCCTGTGTCCCAGCAGTGGGAACGTTAATAGGGTGATGATGATGATGAGAGGATACTTTTATCATTATTTTAAAAATTATCAGAACTAGCACACTTATCGCGTTTTAATGGATTTGCGCTTTCATTTAAGACCCCACTCGAGTATATTTGCAGATTTTCGGTTTTCCTTCCCCACTCTCACCCCCATAACTTTTAAGCGGCATGTCTAAACATGTCTATGAACACGCGCGCCAGACTCACCTTTCATACAAAAAAAAACTAAATTTAAATCGATCCATCCGATCGGGAGCTATGATGTCCCAGACAGACAGACAGACACCGACAGACAGACACGTCAAACTTATAACACCCCTCTTTTTTGGTCGGGGGTTAAAAATAACTATAGTTACAAAATTCCTGTCCATGTAAGCATAGGCTTCTAAGGAAATCAACGTTTTGACTTTGACTTCCATCAATATTGTAATTAATGAAACATAGAACTCTATACATTCCATTAAGTCTTACTTGTGGATAAGTGTCCATCCAATTCCATATAGCTTTCTCCAAAGACGACACTAGCACGATGTGTGCCGATTTTCGTAGCAGCTTGAATTTTTGAATGGACTCTGAAACAAAAAAAATTATATGAATACTAAGCTGACCCCAGCAAACGTTGTTTTGCAAAATGAAAAATAGATATTGGCCGATTCTCAGACCTACTCAATAAGCTCACAAAATTTCATAAGTATCGGTCAAGCCGTTTCGGAGGAGTATGGCAACGAAAACTGTGACACGAGAATTTTATATAGGTATTAGAAAGACACATTTATATCGGACCACAGTAACTATAATAATTTAAAATTTAAGAAAAACCCCCGATTCCAATTGCTTAAATTCCTTAAAAGTAAAACACCATAATATTTAGTAATGTAAAACGCGATGCGCTTTCATGTGATACCCCACTCGAGTATATTTGTAGATTTTCCTTCCCCCATAACTTTTAAACGGCTCAACCGATTTTCATGAAACGTCTAAGAACACCCGGGCCAAACTCATCTTTTATACAATAAAAAACTTAATTGAAATCGCTCCATCCGCTCGGGGCTATGAAGTCCCAGACAGACAGACCGTCAAGCTTATAACACCCCTCTTTTTTGTCGGGGGTTAAAAATCAACGCCGAGGCGTAAAAAACTAGTAATAATAATAAAATGAGTGTAATATTTACCTGTCAACAGCCGTATAAGCCGCAATATATCCACGTTGATGTGCTGTATCAACTCAATGTCTGTATAATCGGGGTTTTCTTCGGAGCTCGATGATAGTTCCTGAAATAAATCCTAAGAATTTCATTAATATGGTACTAAGTTATATTAATCGCGGGAAAATACCTCGTTATGGAATTTTAACTAATTGATTGAATCAGATAAATAAATATTTCTGGACAATACACACAACTACAATCCCAATCTAGCCCCGTGGTAAGCTCTAAGCTTGTGTTACGGGTACTAGACCTCTGGTATACTTAATATATTAGATATACATATATAAATTTTCTTTTATCATGCATATTAAATATCCAAATATTATTTTTAAACATTGAATGATTTTTTACTTGGATGATGATGAAACATCATCTTCTTAAATATTGCGGTTATTTTAAACTACACCATCTAGCTTCTTAGTAATCTTTAAAGCCTGTGTTATGGAACTATATACATATCTGATATACATTATTATAATGTCTATTATACTACTGTCTGTTTTTAAGGATAATGTCTATTATAATAATATATATACATAAACATATGTCTGGGTGTTAAGTATGTATAGAAAAAATATTTATATATGTACGCCTATTTTATTAAGTATATCAGATATCTAGTGCCCGTAACACAAGCTCAGAGCTTACCACGGGGCTAGATGTTGTTGTACGAATTGTCTGGAAATATTTATTTATTACTAGCGGCACGCCCCGGCTTCGCAAGGGTAATTATATTTTCGTAATATTTTTTAATTTTTTTAAAATAAAAAGTTTCCTATTTTACTTCTAATACCTTCAACAGTATATGTGCAAAGTTTCATGATGATTGGTTAAGTAGTTTTTGCGTGAAAGCGTAACAAACAAACTTACATTAGCATTTATAATATTAGTAAGAAGTATGATTATGATTACACATAACTTACTTGCAACCTAGCACTGATTCTGTTAAACACAGCGTTGAAGAAATTAAAACTGAGCGCGAACAGGACCTTGCTAGCCAACTGCCGGAGCAGCGAGTTGTTGATGCCTTCATTCCTGGAATCTGGAACAAAATGCAGCCTTTTATTAGGGTTCCTAGCTTTGGCTAGGTAGAGATCGCTATTAGTGATAAGGTCGCCCATTGTGTCACTGTATTAAATATGTATCTCCTATGTATGTTCCTATATTGTGGTGTTGCAATAAAGAATGTTTGTATTGTATTGTATTGTTCCGTACCCAAAGGATAAAACGGGTCTGTCACCAGGCAAGAACTGTCATAGAAAGAGAGTTGAATTTTTTAAGGATGATGTATTTCTGATGCCGATTCATAAATACATCATTTATGAAACACAATAAATAATGTTAAGGCGTTCCCGTACAACAACCGTGATTTATATGAGGCTAAGCGACGTTGCGCGAGGCCAGTACTTGGATGGGTGACCTCTGTGCTGCACTCAATTTTTTTTTTAAACGTGCCTTGCATATTTAAATAAATAATATATATCGGTTGATCCGTTCGGGAGCTATGATGCCGGACAGAAAAGGCAGACAGACGTCAAACTTATACCACTCTTTTTCGGTCGAAGATCTATTATTTAAAACTTGATTATGTGTTATTGACTAAGTATTTGCAATTTGACATATGTATTAAGTAATTGAGTATTTTATAACATAAAATAATTTTACGAAAGAGACTGCTCATTTACCAAATAAATGTACAAAAAGTATGTTATATGTGATACTAGCTGTGCCTGCGGTGCTACCCGCGTTATAATGGATGAAGTACTCTAATAACCAACAACATATTTATTTGAATAAAGATTAATATTATTATGTTGATACAACTTAAACAAATTATTTCGACCAAATTAGGTACCATAAAAACGGTTTTTGTGAGTTAATCTCAAAAGATAGACATATACTATCGCTGACTGTTTTTTAGATCATTAAAAGAGCTATTATTCTTTAATACATATTTTTTGTGTATCTTGAACCGTTTTCACGGCGCACGCAACGGAAGGCTTCAAAGATGAACAATTTCTCCCGTTTTTTACACATTTACCACTATATCTTTGCTCCTATTGGTCGTAGCGTGATGTTATATAGCCTATAGCCTTCCTCGATAACTGTTTATATTATTCTGGTTATTAAAGATATCTAAATGTGGCGCCGGGTCCTTAAATATACTATGCCAAAATGTACTGACAGTCCAAAGGAACAAACGAAAATGTGTAATTCTCAACGACAAAATGAGCAAATGTCATGAATGTATCTGCGATGAAATGCTCCAGCGTCAGAATGTGCATTTTGCATAAAGAGCAAATGTTGGAATTATCATTATACTATAATGTTTCATGGACTTGATGTGCAAGGTTTGAAAAGTAATGTGAGTGAAACTGCAATGGACAAATATTTGAACTAAAGCAACTAGAAAATTTAATACAGTACAGTATTTTTATAAATAAATTACCTAGGATGATTTTTGGAAGTGTTTTCCTACTAGGTACGCTTAACGGGTATCAAATCATGGTACCCGTTATATGGAGTAATAAAACATGTGTTAAAAATCTTAACAAACCTTGAGATCATTTATAACTCGGTTGACGAGCACAAACGTGACGTTTCCAGAGTCGTTTGAGTTCAAATACGTGGACGCTTTGCACAGTTTGACAGCTGTCACGATCGCCGCTTCTGTCATCTGCTTGGAGTTGTTTGATTGACCTGTGAAACAAGTAGATATGACGAACTTGCTCACAACTGGGTGTTTTCTGTGTATCATATATTATGTCTGTATTCACAAAAAAAATATCTATGTCGTTTATTAGTCACCCATAGTACAAGCTCTGCTTAGTTTGGGGTTAGGTGATACGAATACTGTGTGATTAGTCCGAAAACATTTATTAACCCCCGACCAAAAAAGAGGAGTCTGTCTGTTTGTCTGTCTGTGTCTGTCTGCTGTCTGGGACATCATAACTCCCGAACGGATGGAGCGAATTCAATTTAATTTTTTTTTGAATGAAAGGTGAGTTTGGCGCCTGTTCTTAGACATGTTTCATGAAAATCGGTTCTGCCGTTTAAAAGTTATGGGTAAAACCGAAAATCTGCAAATACACTCGAGTGGGGTATCAAATGATACGCATAGCGCATCGCGTGCACATTACAAAATATCACGGTGTTACTTTTAAGGAAATTTAGGCATTGGAATAGGGAATTTTTTCTTAAATTTTTAATTTAGATTTTTTATTTATAAGCAATTTAGTAAAATGTATGATCAAATTGTACTTACTTAGACCACGCTTGACGCTGTCTATAAAATGTTTCTTCTTCGTATGCCTCGGACTGCAGGGGGCGCCGCTGTCCGCGTTCACTATTTCTTCTAGGACTTTCTAGGAACAAAAATAATATATAAATAAGCCTCTGGAAATAGAATAAAAATCTTATCTAGACTATCTTGTCTATCTTAATCTTATTTTTCATTTCGAAAGTCGTGGGTTCCGCTGTACCTCGAGAATGTTTTTCTTGAAAAAATGTATATTATATGTACATTCTTCATTCTTAATGGTCAATTAAATTTTTTTGGGAACAGGCTGTTGGTAAATCTTTCTATGCGTGCATTTGGCGCGAAATCTGATTTTGGCTACTTTTGTAGATACGCAGTATTGTACTTGTGGGTTACGCGGTTTTGCACTATCCCCGACGATAATGTAAACGCGTGCTTTAACGGTGAAAGCAAACATCTTTAGGAAAACGGAATGTGCTGAGAACTTTCGAAGAGTTTGAAGGGCTCGTGATATTGTCCAACCCGCACTTGGCCAGCGTGGTGAATTAAGGCCTAATCTCTCTTGTCAACAGAGAAGTCCCAGTGTCATCAGGGGGAACAAAATATCTGTCATAAATATCTCAGGTGGTAGGCTTCGGCCGCGGCTTGTCACCTCCCTCCGGGCTGGATTATTTAGATTATTCAGATACAGTCATCGTCACAAATTATCGGTATGATATTTTCATACTATAGGTACTCGATATTCATTGAATAGAACACAATTCTTTGCTCGTGAGTGTACTACCCCAAATAAGGATTACCAATGCTGATGCTTCATGATCTGTGTATGGATTTTTAGCACAGTCAGCTATAATACAAAGACATCATCCTGTTAGTATACAACACACACAATGAAATTTGGAGCAATAAATACCGCAAAGGTCTGGATCAAAGTTATCACTCGCAACAAGCAAATCAACCGAGCAACACTCCTGAAAAATCTACTTGGACCATCCCAAATAAAAAAATGTAAGTATTAAAGTTTATTTTATTATTAAATGTACTCCAATAATTTCATAAAACAGTTGATCTCATACTTTTCATCATTAACAGGTCGAGATCGATGCCACTGCTCGCAGACGACCTCTTCCCTCAGTCAGACGATGAGGTGCAGGTGGAGAACAAAAGGATGGACACAAAAGAAACGAAAAGGTGAGTTATACTCAGATGCTTAAATAATAACTGCGTCTGTTTCTCTTTCGAAACGACCCGTTCGTTTTCATTAAATTACGATGACAAATAACGGCTAAGGCTAATTGAGTGCATGTAATTTGAAATTATTTCACTGCTGGTTTGTGTAACTTTTTTTTTTATTTTTTTTATAGATCACATGCATCTGCTACAGCGCGTGAAGAGCCGCCGATGAAACGTTCGCGGACCCCTCATTCCTCGAAGACAAAGCCTGTTATCAAGCCAATCACACCGGTTCGAGTGACGGCGCAGGATCTCTTTGGAGATGACAGTGATGGTGAGATGCCTACCCCTTCTTGTTCTAACGAAGCTCTGCAATCTGTTTTTATAAATAAACTTTCGAGTGGTCTTTCGAAACAGATATTACCTGATAAGAAAGGTTCACACTACATAGAAATCAAAGTATTTAGAACAGATGAAGTCGAAAAAGTTTTGCCAATAAATAGATGGCGACACTCTGTGTCTGCTTTAAAAATAAGAACGGATGCTAATGGCGAGCTTTGGACACATTTAGCCAATGTGATGAAAGCTGTAAGAAAGGAGTTTAGAGGCGTGCCTAACCATTATTTATCTAACTATAGTGTGCAGTTGTAGTGTGCACTTTGTAAAGTAAAAATATTTAAAGCTTATATTTAATAATAATTACATGTCTTTTATATTGAATGTAACTTTATAATCGTTTTGTCATATCCCATACTTGTAAACATTGATGTATCAATAAAGAAATTAATAACATTATTTACTTTTCTTTTCTTTACAGTCAACATCAATGATACAAGAGAGCTAATGAGTGATGAAAATGTTGTTAAATGTGCCCAATGTGATTTAAAAATAAACAGAAAACAGTTTCAATATCATTTGAGAACAGAATTACATAAAATGAATAATATTGTTGCAAGCGAATTTAAAAATATTTATATAATTAAAAGTGCATTTAAAAACCGAGTCATTACTTACTGTGTGAAAGTTGAAAATGAAATGTTTATAACACCAGAAGAGTTTTTATATACTTATGAAACAAATATTTATAGAATCATAGAAATTACATTACAAAAACACAAATGCCTTAAGATTCAGTTTGAATTATTCGCATTTTATATGTTACCAAAAACGAAAGAAAAGGAATTGAAATCATTTAATACGAAATATGAAATATTGTATGATATTAATGGATTCAACGAGATCTATCGAAAGAAAACAGTTGAAACATTAAAAAGAAAACTAACTGAATTTGAGCACACAAAGTCCGGTTGGACATTTTTATCACTCAGTCATTTAGAAATTAATATTAATAAATATTGTCCATTGCGAGGAGGTACATATCGCTCATTTGCGACAAGAACGGTTTATAACATTTATGTATCGTTTTGGAATAACAGTATATAAAAATCCGCCGTATCGCGCTCTACTTGCTACAAAAACGCGATATTCCTAGCCCCAAAATTGACAAAGATATGAGGGAAAAAGTCGACAAGATGCGTCCTAGCTCCCTCCTTTACAACTATGAAGTTCGTTTCAACATCGGTACATGTCATTGGAGTCTCTGCGCGCGACGAGGGAGGTGCTGTTCAATTGCAACAAAAACGTGACACAGTCAGTGTGTCACGTTTTTAATGGAAAGGTAAGTGCATTCATTTAGTTATTCATTTGTTACTAAAGCGTGATATCATGGTTTGAACCACTTTAGCTGTAAAGTAATATTTTACTGTATACATTTTTAGGCTACCTTGTCACGGTTTTCTCGCAAAAAAATAATACTAATTCGGAATAAAAGGATATGTACCGTTTTAGATGATGAATGAAATCTCTAGAGGTTAGGTTTTGTATGAATTATTACCACTTATCTCGTTGTTGTCGTAAAGTGTGTATACATTTTGTCGTGATAGCTGAAGTTGTTGCATTACAGATGATGACACATATTTAAACCACCACCTTATTCTTTCAGATGGAGTCACGATCGCGATCGAAAAAGGTTTTTGGTATACTCCGAAAAGAAATAGTTTTTGCAATAGACAGTATAACTACAGACAGATTAGATCCACCTCAGGATACCGAAATAATACCCACTACTACTACTGACTCGCCAACCACAGTGGGCTTTTATTGCTTAGAAGAAATAGTTCCTAAACAACGAACCTTAAAGATAGACTCAGAAGGAAACACGATACAACCGAAACGAACCAGCAACAATGCTTAATGTTTTTTAAAACACGCTGGCAATAAATAATCGGCCAATAACTACAGCATTAAGCAGAACTTATGGAACTTGTTAATAAAAACCTCATTCCTCGATATTATAATCTAAATAATATTATAAATGAGGGTAAAATTGTTTGTATGTTCTGCAAGCACTTTTCTCCTTGGTCTGGGTGTTTAATAAATAATCGTTTTTGGTTACCGCCCATTACGCATTCTAGGTTTAGTTTTAATTTCATATTGTATTGTTCATCTGGTGTGTTATAAAAAAATATATTCTATTATTTAATATGTATAAAAATATCTATTTAAGTATGTATATTATATTAAGTATATCAGATGTCTAGTACCCGTAATACAAGCTACGAAGCTACGAGGTTTAGAGCTTACCACGGGGCTAAATGTTGTTGCGTAGATTGTCCAGAAATATTTATGAATTTATTTATTTTTACGAATCTCTTTAAGCGCATCATCATAGAGATTATGATAGATGTTAAATGTGAATGTTTATTAGTATTTTTAACCCCCGACCAAAAAAGAGGGGTGTTATAAGTTTGACGTGTCTGTCTGTCTGGGACATCATAGCTCCCGAACGGATGGACCGATTTCAATTTAGTTTTTTGTATGAAAGGTGAGCTTGGCCCGGCGGTTCTTAGACATTTTTCATGAAAATCGGTTGAGCCGTTTAAAAGTTATGGGGATGGCAGTGGGGAAGGAAAACCGAAAATCTGCAAATATACTCGAGTGGGGTATCAAATGAAAGAACATCGCGTGCACATTACTAAATCTTATGGTGTTTTACCTTTAAGGAAATTAAGGATTTGGAGTCGGGGGATTTTATTAAATTTTAAATTTAGATTTATTATTATATTCCATTTTATTTGATAACACACTGGCTGTCAAAATATTGATTTTTTACTTTCTATAATAATGTTTAGTATACTAATAAGTGCAAATGTTAAGTGCCATTGTTAATATCATAGTAGAACTAATTGAAAATAACTGTGATTGTTTTTGCTAAGATGTTTTGATTATTTAATAGTATGTAAACGATGATTACAATAATTGTAGACATTATTTTTCCCAATACGAACAATAATTATTATTGACAGACATTATTGTTCGTACTGGGTAAAAAGTGTGCCATGGCAAAGCAAGACTTAATTATTGTCAAGACTGTTAAAATTAGTACAAAAGTATTATGTGTGATTGAATTTATGGTCGAGACTGATTAAAATAGTACAACAAGTACGAGTATAACGGTGTTTTAGTAATATTTTTTTGTATAATTTAATATATTTTGACTGCAAAAACGTGTTTTAAATTTGATATTTCGTTAGTTTATCAAAAATATTAGCATATAAAACGTGATACGCCAGTATATCTAATAAAAAAAAATATATATTGCTGCAAAAACGTAACAAGTGCTGCCATTTTCGAAAAAAAACATTATATTATTATGAAAATGAATGAGATACCAGCTCCGCATCGTTTTTTTCGAAAAAATAATTGTTGGCGCACCTTTATCGTCAATAAAAAGTTTAGAAAGTTCAGTAGGAACGAAAATATACAGATTTGAAAACTTCAAAGTCGTTTTCTGAAAAATCACGTTTTCTGACTTGTCACGTTCTTGTCGCAGATGAGCGATATATAAAGCTACCTCCTTACGTGGCAAATACCAAAAGCTGTGTTAATGTAAAGAATAATGATGAATGTTGTTTCCTTTGGAGCATTATAGCCGGGCTTTATCCGTGTAAAAAAAACTCAGACAGATGCAGTTCCTACCCACATTATTCGAAAGTTTTAAATGTTAATGGAATGAAATTTCCTCCATCATTTCATGATATAAAGATCTTTGAAAATAATAACTCAGATATAAGTATTAATGTGTATGGTTTCGATAAGAGAAATAAATATGTAACTGGTCCTCTATATATGACTGCTAATAAAAGAATGAATCATTTCAATTTAATATTTATTGAAAGCGATAAAAAAGGTCACTATTGCTTGATAAAAAATTTGAAGAAACTAGTGCGAAGGCAACTAACACAACATAGAGGTTCTTTTTATTTGTGTGAAAGTTGTTTGAGTACTTTTATGAATAAAGAAAAATTTGAAAAACATAATTGTTCCAAGGTGTTACAAGTATTACCGAACCCTGATACATATTTAAAGTTTGAAAATTTTGACAGACAACAAAAAATTCCTTTTATTATATATGCGGACTTTGAAAGTTTGCTAGTGAATTATTCAGATATGGCTCAAAAGTCGAATACTACAAAGTTTAAGATTCATAAACCGTCTTGCTTTGCTTATTACATATGCTGCTCATTCGACAGTTCTTTAAATAAATTGGTTTCATATAGAGGTCCAGATGCAGCTGAAATTTTTATTAAAAATTTGATGGAAGATGTGAAATATATATATGATAAGATCAAATATAATACTCCTATGAAACAGTTAAACGAAAATCAGCAAAATGAATATAATTCAAGTGATTATTGTCATATTTGCAAACATCTATTGTTCGGTGATAAGGTTTGCGATCATGATCACATGACTGGAGAGTATAGAGGTGCCGCACATTCATATTGCAACCTCATGTTCAAAGTCTGCCCGTTTATACCAGTTGTATTTCATATTCTATCTGGTTACGATTTACATTTATTTATAATGGAGCTAACAAAATACGACGGTTCAATAAATGTTATTCCTAAGACTAAAGAAAAATACATAACAATCACAAAGTCATTTAAAATGGGTACTGAGAATAATTATTCTATAAAAGTAAAATTTATTGATTCTTTTCAGTTTTTGAATGCAAGTCTAGATAAATTGAGTAAAAGCTTGAATGACAATGATTTTAAACATACTTCAAAATTTTTTACCACCACTTACCAGTTTGAGTTGATGAGAAAAAAAGGTATTTATCCTTATGACTACATGGATTGTTTTTCCAAATATGAAAATAAATACCTGCCTTCTAAAGAGTTGTTTTATAACAGTTTATTGAAGCAAAATATTTCTGAAATCGAATATGCACATGCAAAAAATGTTTGGAAGGAATTTAACATAAGCAATATGGGTGAATACACAGATTTATATTTGAATTGTGATGTATTATTGTTGACCGATATATTCGAGAACTTTAGAACAATGAGTTTGCATCACTTCAAGTTAGATCCAGCTTATTATGTAACTGCTCCTGGCTTTAGTTGGGATGCGATGCTCCTTTATACTGGCGTTCAATTAGAATTAATAACTGATCTTGAAATATATCAAATGTTAGAAAAAGGAGTTCGAGGTGGTTTAGCGCAATGTACATTGAGACATGCTCAAGCAAATAATAAGTACTTACCAAATTTTAATCAATCGAATCCATCCAGTTTCCTCATATATCTTGATTGCAATAACTTATATGGTTTTGTTATGATGAAAAAATTACCCATAGCTGATTTTAGATTCATATCACCAGAACAAATAAATTGTATAAATATTGAAAACGTTTTGGATGACAGTGATTTTGGATATATTTTGGAAGTCGATTTGGAGTATCCTAATCACTTACATAATGCACACTGTGAATTACCTTTTTGTGTTGAGAAACTCGCTCCACCAGGCAGTAAATCTAAAAAACTAATAGCAAATCTGTATAATAAATATTGTTATGTGATTCATTACGTCCATTTAAAGGAATGTTTAAAACAAGGGCTAGTATTGAAAAAGATTCATCGTGTCATTACATTTAGACAAGAAAGTTTTCTTAAGAAATATATAGATTTGAATACAAGTTTGCGTCAAGCCTCAAAGTCAGATTTTGAGAAAGACTATTTCAAACTGTTAAACAACTCAATATTTGGTAAAACTATAGAGAATAAGCGAAAGCAAGTGAATGTTAAGCTGGTATCTCATTGGGAAGACACCAATAATGTGACCAATAAATCGATCGGTGCTCGAAAACTGATTGCCAAACCAAATTTACAATCTGTATCTTAGCAACTGCACAACAATACGCAAAACGGTTCA
Source organism: Gymnoscelis rufifasciata (assembly GCA_929108375.1). Taxonomy (NCBI): domain Eukaryota; kingdom Metazoa; phylum Arthropoda; class Insecta; order Lepidoptera; family Geometridae; genus Gymnoscelis; species Gymnoscelis rufifasciata. The sequence goes on along the minus strand of OV815319.1, from coordinate 2,167,888 downwards.
TGGGAACCTATGGTCATAAACATAATTGTAGAGTGTAAAAAAGTAGCAAATTCCCACGTTAACTTAGTCAAATAAAAGTTCTAATGTTTTGGTATAATCTTGTAATTTTCTGCCCGTTCATCAATTTATGTCACACAATATAATATGATAATAGTTTAATATACTAAACAATATAATAAATATTATTTATAGTTTAAAGTTTTAAGCTATTTCAAGCAAAATTTAACTGCAAATTCTCCAGAGGGGACAATTGGGTCATCGAAAAATTCAACAGCCCACTTGTCCCCTCTGAGTGGCCAGTAGAGGGGACTAGCGGGATATCGCTAATACGATGTCCCGCTTGTCCCCTCTACACGGTCCGAAGGGGACAATCCTAGAGGGGACCAGCGGGATATACCCGTTGCAAATGAATTGAACTGAGTAGGGATCAGTTATCAATTCAAAATCATGTCGATAGTCCGATCATAAATTCTTTTTTTGATTCTGAGTAGATGATAGATCTGATGGATTAAACAGAGTTAAAAGAGACTAGTTGCACGATTAATTGAACTTAGTAGGAACCTGTTACCAAAAGTGGTTTGAATGGAGCACAATCAAGGAGACCAGTTGGAGTAGAACGATTCAAGTTACAGTATGGTGAAGCTGCCTCTGATTTAGGTATCTGATTAGTTGAATAGAATAGATCGATTCAAGTTAAAATATGGTGAAGCTGCCTCTGAATGATATGAGGCAGCTTAACCATATTTACACTACTGCCAAGTATTTTGGCCGTGTGTTTTCTTATATTATTCTTATATATATAATGCTGAAAACAGCTCAAATAAATTAGCAATAGCTAAGAGCTCGGTCAACGGTCAAAATTAACTCAAAATTAACTCAAAATACTTGTAAATAATGTCAATAATATCGATCGAAATCAACACTTTGTTGTTTTCGTATGAGGACTTAGGTGGATTTACGAGTGGCTTTGAAATGCCTTATTTTAGTGATTTTTTGAATTTTAATTATTTATCCAAAGAATGTGATTCTTTCTGTTGCTGGTCGTGCGGGATGTTATGTGGCGACGATACAAACAGGAATAAACAGGAATTTGGAAGATATCCCAAACGAAACTTTCAAAAAGTCGTCAATTATTAAATATTTTATATGCCAAGTATTTTGGCAGTGTGTTTTCTTATATTATTCTTATATATATAATGCTGAAAACAGCTCAAATAAATTAGCAATAGCTAAGAGCTCGGTCAACGGTCAAAATTAACTCAAAATACTTGTAAATAATGTCAATAATATCGATCGAAATCAACACTTTGTTGTTTTCGTATGAGGACTTAGGTGGATTTACGAGTGGCTTTGAAATGCCTTATTTTAGTGATTTTTTGAATTTTTATGTAAAAATCTGTGTTTTTTCTGTTGCAGGGACGTGCGGGGAGGTGGGCAGAGGTATTACAAACAGAAATAAACGGAATTTAAGGTAAGTTGTCAAACAAAATTTAGAAAAAACACCAAAAAATGTTGGTAAGGTAATGTTTTTAATATAAAATATGTCGCACCTCCGCTCAAATAGTGTATTAACTCAAAAAATAATATTATGGAAATATGAACCTGTAAAGTTAGGGTGTTCAAAAATGTTTACATTTTGACTCATAACTCGAAAAGTGTTCAACCTACAAAAAAATGCTATTAAGTAAGTTTGTAGGCCTTTTAAAGCTGGTTGCAGCAGTATACTTTATATATCAAAATAAGAAGAAATAAAATAAATAAATATGGAGTTATGACGGTTTATTGAATAAAAATACCTAAAATCAGTCAGACATTTTTATTGATTATAGACACTTGTAGTAATTTTTCATCAAATAAACTACACTTTGGTTTATTTAAAGGTACAATTGTGTATTTCTAATGCATATTTACATCTTTCTTAAAAATATAATCAAATAAAACGCCTATTATCAAAACTTGCAACGAAACAAAAAATGCACCTATCAAAACTTTACTTAACATGGACCTATAATGAATATAAACTTTAAATTTGTTTAATTAGGTACTATCTCAAACGAGTCCCGGGAACTATATCAATTAAAATGTAAAATCTCTTTGTAAACAAGGTAAGTAGTGAAATTATCGAAGAGATAGGTAGGTACTGTACTATCTAAGAGAGAAAGTACTCTAGCTATGTAGTTGCCACCTTGAGATTAAAACAAGAATAGGTACCCATCTAAACAAAGAACAAAATAATCCTTACATAGGAACTTCTCAAACCCTATTAATTTTAAATGTTTAATGTTTTTAATAAGTGATAAACCTTACTTTGCAGGTTAAACTATGAGACTGACTGGAGATACAGGCTCGAATCCTGTGCGCGAAGGTTACGGATGTGCCTATTAATTTTATCAATTATAATTAATGATTATCATCACCGAGATCAACGTTACTTATAACTAAAATAAATCCAATTTACAAATTCTGATAGAAGTGAGAATAAAAACTTGGAATGTGTTTATTAGCCAACAGAGTTATGAAACCTGCTCTTTTGTTATCCTTAATCTTAAGTTTCAGCGCATATGCCCGTTTTTTTCTGAGTGATTTAACTTCATTTTGCTTCCATTGACTTTTAACACGTTGTTTTTTATGAGCAGGCTGTTTAACACGACTTTCTGAATGACTACCACTTGCAATTGGTTCTTGTAGATTTTCTGTAATTTGGTTTTGGTTGTCATCGGGTGCTGGACTGGCCGAAGAGGAAGATGAACTGCTAGACGATGATGATGAGCTAGTTGTGGATGATGATGACAATGAGCTAGAGGAGCTTGATTGGCGCCGATCTGGATATACTTTACTTTACTGTTTACGTGCAGTTTCAAAGTTCTGATCTTTTGGGTGTGCATAACACGATGCCTTCCGCATATCCTATATGTGTGTCTTTTCAGATAAAATATCACTGTCAGGGCAATTTTCATCAGTAGTTGGAACATGAATCTGGCTGAAAATTTGTACATGCAACGGTGTTAAGATGTGCAGATTTATTTTCTTTCTGTCCCTCCAATTGATAAGGTTCCTTATCTTTACTTTCATTAAGTATTTCAGCAGTAATGACGGAGAATGACGGTTAGAAGCATTTGGTTCTAAACATAGTGACAATATCTTTCTTGATCTGGACATCGTCGATCTGTAAAACTACGCAAAATAATATTTAGAATATCTGCATAACAAATAAATGAGGGACTTACACACAAATTTGAAGACAGTGCCTACCTACTTATTTAATACTAACGTAGGTCAGTTAATATTATATAGTAACTTTGTGACTATATAATTAACTTACCTACCTACCTATGTATTTATTGAAATTAATGTCTTTTGCGCTAAGAATTCATGAATTATAAATAGGTTTTTAAACAATTACGATTTTCAGCAACGTTAATCATGAACAACGACTACAAATTTACTAAAATAATGTATTAACTAGAAGAAACACAAAAAATATAGATCCATTTATATCATCTATACAGTCACGTCTTTTGTTCTTCCAAAATGTGTGCTAGAACTGTTTATAATATTTTTGAATAAACCGCATGAATTCGATTTAATACACGGTTAAGTTAAAAAAATATTCTCATAGTATTCAAATATAGTGTCACATCTCTGTATGAAGCAGTTTTACTGAAAAAATTATGATGTATTTCCACTTACCTCAATCGTGTATACTGTCGCAAATCGATTTACGCCGGTCTCCCAGAAACACACTCCACGTCAGCCTTGGCGCAAGCGGTGATATGTCACTGTTTGTGTGTCGGCGATGCTTGTGTGCCGCCACCATTATAGTGACCCGAACGCCATCTCTCGAAAGTTTATAAAGCTAATGAAACGACACTTTTTGAGAAGAAACTTGAAACGATTTTGTGTAGAATTTTGTTAAAAAAGCGATTTAAATTTTTTTTGAGTTATGACAGTATTTGAGCGGAGGTGCGATGTGTTATTTATCCAAAGAATGTGATTCTTTCTGTTGCTGGTCGTGCGGGATGTTATGTGGCGACGATACAAACAGGAATAAACAGGAATTTGGAAGATATCCCAAACGAAACTTTCAAAAAGTCGTCAATTATTAAATATTTTATATGCCAAGTATTTTGGCCGTGTGTTTTCTTATATTATTCTTATATATATAATGCTGAAAACAGCTCAAATAAATTAGCAATAGCTAAGAGCTCGGTCAACGGTCAAAATTAACTCAAAATACTTGTAAATAATGTCAATAATATCGATCGAAATCAACACTTTGTTGTTTTCGTATGAGGACTTAGGTGGATTTACGAGTGGCTTTGAAATGCCTTATTTTAGTGATTTTTTGAATTTTTATGTAAAAATCTGTGTTTTTTCTGTTGCAGGGACGTGCGGGGAGGTGGGCAGAGGTATTACAAACAGAAATAAACGGAATTTAAGGTAAGTTGTCAAACAAAATTTAGAAAAAACACCAAAAAATGTTGGTAAGGTAATGTTTTTAATATAAAATATGTGTTATTTATCCAAAGAATGTGATTCTTTCTGTTGCTGGTCGTGCGGGATGTTATGTGGCGACGATACAAACAGGAATAAACAGGAATTTGGAAGATATCCCAAACGAAACTTTCAAAAAGTCGTCAATTATTAAATATTTTATATGCCAAGTATTTTGGCAGTGTGTTTTCTTATATTATTCTTATATATATAATGCTGAAAACAGCTCAAATAAATTAGCAATAGCTAAGAGCTCGGTCAACGGTCAAAATTAACTCAAAATACTTGTAAATAATGTCAATAATATCGATCGAAATCAACACTTTGTTGTTTTCGTATGAGGACTTAGGTGGATTTACGAGTGGCTTTGAAATGCCTTATTTTAGTGATTTTTTGAATTTTTATGTAAAAATCTGTGTTTTTTCTGTTGCAGGGACGTGCGGGGAGGTGGACAGAGGTATTACAAACAGAAATAAACGGAATTTAAGGTAAGTTGTCAAACAAAATTTAGAAAAAACACCAAAAAATGTTGGTAAGGTAATGTTTTTAATATAAAATATGTGTTATTTATCCAAAGAATGTGATTCTTTCTGTTGCTGGTCGTGCGGGATGTTATGTGGCGACGATACAAACAGGAATAAACAGGAATTTGGAAGATATCCCAAACGAAACTTTCAAAAAGTCGTCAATTATTAAATATTTTATATGCCAAGTATTTTGGCCGTGTGTTTTCTTATATTATTCTTATATATATAATGCTGAAAACAGCTCAAATAAATTAGCAATAGCTAAGAGCTCGGTCAACGGTCAAAATTAACTCAAAATACTTGTAAATAATGTCAATAATATCGATCGAAATCAACACTTTGTTGTTTTCGTATGAGGACTTAGGTGGATTTACGAGTGGCTTTGAAATGCCTTATTTTAGTGATTTTTTGAATTTTTATGTAAAAATCTGTGTTTTTTCTGTTGCAGGGACGTGCGGGGAGGTGGGCAGAGGTATTACAAACAGAAATAAACGGAATTTAAGGTAAGTTGTCAAACAAAATTTAGAAAAAACACCAAAAAATGTTGGTAAGGTAATGTTTTTAATATAAAATATGTGTTATTTATCCAAAGAATGTGATTCTTTCTGTTGCTGGTCGTGCGGGATGTTATGTGGCGACGATACAAACAGGAATAAACAGGAATTTGGAAGATATCCCAAACGAAACTTTCAAAAAGTCGTCAATTATTAAATATTTTATATGCCAAGTATTTTGGCCGTGTGTTTTCTTATATTATTCTTATATATATAATGCTGAAAACAGCTCAAATAAATTAGCAATAGCTAAGAGCTCGGTCAACGGTCAAAATTAACTCAAAATACTTGTAAATAATGTCAATAATATCGATCGAAATCAACACTTTGTTGTTTTCGTATGAGGACTTAGGTGGATTTACGAGTGGTTTTGAAATGCCTTATTTTAGTGATTTTTTGAATTTTTATGTAAAAATCTGTGTTTTTTCTGTTGCAGGGACGTGCGGGGAGGTGGGCAGAGGTATTACAAACAGAAATAAACGGAATTTAAGGTAAGTTGTCAAACAAAATTTAGAAAAAACACCAAAAAATGTTGGTAAGGTAATGTTTTTAATATAAAATATGTGTTATTTATCCAAAGAATGTGATTCTTTCTGTTGCTGGTCGTGCGGGATGTTATGTGGCGACGATACAAATAGGAATAAACAGGAATTTGGAAGATATCCCAAACGAAACTTTCAAAAAGTCGTCAATTATTAAATATTTTATATGCCAAGTATTTTGGCCGTGTGTTTTCTTATATTATTCTTATATATATAATGCTGAAAACAGCTCAAATAAATTAGCAATAGCTAAGAGCTCGGTCAACGGTCAAAATTAACTCAAAATACTTGTAAATAATGTCAATAATATCGATCGAAATCAACACTTTGTTGTTTTCGTATGAGGACTTAGGTGGATTTACGAGTGGCTTTGAAATGCCTTAATTTAGTGATTTTTTGAATTTTTATGTAAAAATCTGTGTTTTTTCTGTTGCAGGGACGTGCGGGGAGGTGGGCAGAGGTATTACAAACAGAAATAAACGGAATTTAAGGTAAGTTGTCAAACAAAATTTAGAAAAAACACCAAAAAATGTTGGTAAGGTAATGTTTTTAATATAAAATATGTGTTATTTATCCAAAGAATGTGATTCTTTCTGTTGCTGGTCGTGCGGGATGTTATGTGGCGACGATACAAACAGGAATAAACAGGAATTTGGAAGATATCCCAAACGAAACTTTCAAAAAGTCGTCAATTATTAAATACTAGCTGTGCCCTGCGGTGCTACCCGCGTTATAATGGATGAAGTACTCTTAACCAACAACATATTTATTTGAATAAAGATTAATATTCTTATGTTGATACAACTTAAACAAATTATTTCGACCAAATTAGGCACCATAAAAACGGTTTTTGTGAGTTAATCTTAAAAGATAGACATATACTATCGCGGACTGTTTTTTAGATCATTAAAAGAGCTATTATTCTTTAATACATATTTTTTGTGTATCTAGAACCGTTTTCACGGCGCACGCAACGGAAGGCTTCAAAGATGAACAATTTCTCCCGTTTTTTACACATTTACCACTATATCTTTGCTCCTATTGGTCGTAGCGTGATGTTATATAGCCTATAGCCTTCCTCGATAACTGGACTATCCAACACAAAAAGAATTATTCAATTCGAACCAGTAGTTTCAGAGATTATCGCGTTCAAACAAACAAACAAACAAACAAACAAACAATCAAACAAACAAACTCTTCAGCTTTATAATATTAGTATAGATTTTATATGCCAAGTATTTTGGCAGTGTGTTTTCTTATATTATTCTTATATATATAATGCTGAAAACAGCTCAAATAAATTAGCAATAGCTAAGAGCTCGGTCAACGGTCAAAATTAACTCAAAATACTTGTAAATAATGTCAATAATATCGATCGAAATCAACACTTTGTTGTTTTCGTATGAGGACTTAGGTGGATTTACGAGTGGCTTTGAAATGCCTTATTTTAGTGATTTTTTGAATTTTTATGTAAAAATCTGTGTTTTTTCTGTTGCAGGGACGTGCGGGGAGGTGGGCCAGAGGTATTACAAACAGAAATAAACGGAATTTAAGGTAAGTTGTCAAACAAAATTTAGAAAAAACACCAAAAAATGTTGGTAAGGTAATGTTTTTAATATAAAATATGTGTTATTTATCCAAAGAATGTGATTCTTTCTGTTGCTGGTCGTGCGGGATGTTATGTGGCGACGATACAAACAGGAATAAACAGGAATTTGGAAGATATCCCAAACGAAACTTTCAAAAAGTCGTCAATTATTAAATATTTTATATGCCAAGTATTTTGGCAGTGTGTTTTCTTATATTATTCTTATATATATAATGCTGAAAACAGCTCAAATAAATTAGCAATAGCTAAGAGCTCGGTCAACGGTCAAAATTAACTCAAAATACTTGTAAATAATGTCAATAATATCGATCGAAATCAACACTTTGTTGTTTTCGTATGAGGACTTAGGTGGATTTACGAGTGGCGTTGAAATGCCTTATTTTAGTGATTTTTTGAATTTTTATGTAAAAATCTGTATTTTTTCTGTTGCAGGGACGTGCGGGGAGGTGGGCAGAGGTATTACAAATAGAAATAAACGGAATTTAAGGTAAGTTGTCAAACAAAATTTAGAAAAAACACCAAAAAATGTTGGTAAGGTAATGTTTTTAATATAAAATATGTGTTATTTATCCAAAGAATGTGATTCTTTCTGTTGCTGGTCGTGCGGGATGTTATGTGGCGACGATACAAACAGGAATAAACAGGAATTTGGAAGATATCCCAAACGAAACTTTCAAAAAGTCGTCAATTATTAAATATTTTATATGCCAAGTATTTTGGCAGTGTGTTTTCTTATATTATTCTTATATATATAATGCTGAAAACAGCTCAAATAAATTAGCAATAGCTAAGAGCTCGGTCAACGGTCAAAATTAACTCAAAATACTTGTAAATAATGTCAATAATATCGATCGAAATCAACACTTTGTTGTTTTCGTATGAGGACTTAGGTGGATTTACGAGTGGCTTTGAAATGCCTTATTTTAGTGATTTTTTGAATTTTTATGTAAAAATCTGTGTTTTTTCTGTTGCAGGGACGTGCGGGGAGGTGGGCAGAGGTATTACAAACAGAAATAAACGGAATTTAAGGTAAGTTGTCACACAAAATTTAGAAAAAACACCAAAAAATGTTGGTAAGGTAATGTTTTTAATATAAAATATGTGTTATTTATCCAAAGAATGTGATTCTTTCTGTTGCTGGTCGTGCGGGATGTTATGTGGCGACGATACAAACAGGAATAAACAGGAATTTGGAAGATATCCCAAACGAAACTTTCAAAAAGTCGTCAATTATTAAATATTTTATATGCCAAGTATTTTGGCCGTGTGTTTTCTTATATTATTCTTATATATATAATGCTGAAAACAGCTCAAATAAATTAGCAATAGCTAAGAGCTCGGTCAACGGTCAAAATTAACTCAAAATACTTGTAAATAATGTCAATAATATCGATCGAAATCAACACTTTGTTGTTTTCGTATGAGGACTTAGGTGGATTTACGAGTGGCTTTGAAATGCCTTATTTTAGTGATTTTTTGAATTTTTATGTAAAAATATGTGTTTTTTCTGTTGCAGGGACGTGCGGGGAGGTGGGCAGAGGTATTACAAACAGAAATAAACGGAATTTAAGGTAAGTTGTCAAACAAAATTTAGAAAAAACACCAAAAAATGTTGGTAAGGTAATGTTTTTAATATAAAATATGTGTTATTTATCCAAAGAATGTGATTCTTTCTGTTGCTGGTCGTGCGGGATGTTATGTGGCGACGATACAAACAGGAATAAACAGGAATTTGGAAGATATCCCAAACGAAACTTTCAAAAAGTCGTCAATTATTAAATATTTTATATGCCAAGTATTTTGGCAGTGTGTTTTCTTATATTATTCTTATATATATAATGCTGAAAACAGCTCAAATAAATTAGCAATAGCTAAGAGCTCGGTCAACGGTCAAAATTAACTCAAAATACTTGTAAATAATGTCAATAATATCGATCGAAATCAACACTTTGTTGTTTTCGTATGAGGACTTAGGTGGATTTACGAGTGGCTTTGAAATGCCTTATTTTAGTGATTTTTTGAATTTTTATGTAAAAATCTGTGTTTTTTCTGTTGCAGGGACGTGCGGGGAGGTGGGCAGAGGTATTACAAACAGAAATAAACGGAATTTAAGGTAAGTTGTCAAACAAAATTTAGAAAAAACACCAAAAAATGTTGGTAAGGTAATGTTTTTAATATAAAATATGTGTTATTTATCCAAAGAATGTGATTCTTTCTGTTGCTGGTCGTGCGGGATGTTATGTGGCGACGATACAAACAGGAATAAACAGGAATTTGGAAGATATCCCAAACGAAACTTTCAAAAAGTCGTCAATTATTAAATATTTTATATGCCAAGTATTTTGGCAGTGTGTTTTCTTATATTATTCTTATATATATAATGCTGAAAACAGCTCAAATAAATTAGCAATAGCTAAGAGCTCGGTCAACGGTCAAAATTAACTCAAAATACTTGTAAATAATGTCAATAATATCGATCGAAATCAACACTTTGTTGTTTTCGTATGAGGACTTAGGTGGATTTACGAGTGGCGTTGAAATGCCTTATTTTAGTGATTTTTTGAATTTTTATGTAAAAATCTGTGTTTTTTCTGTTGCAGGGACGTGCGGGGAGGTGGGCAGAGGTATTACAAATAGAAATAAACGGAATTTAAGGTAAGTTGTCAAACAAAATTTAGAAAAAACACCAAAAAATGTTGGTAAGGTAATGTTTTTAATATAAAATATGTGTTATTTATCCAAAGAATGTGATTCTTTCTGTTGCTGGTCGTGCGGGATGTTATGTGGCGACGATACAAACAGGAATAAACAGGAATTTGGAAGATATCCCAAACGAAACTTTCAAAAAGTCGTCAATTATTAAATATTTTATATGCCAAGTATTTTGGCAGTGTGTTTTCTTATATTATTCTTATATATATAATGCTGAAAACAGCTCAAATAAATTAGCAATAGCTAAGAGCTCGGTCAACGGTCAAAATTAACTCAAAATACTTGTAAATAATGTCAATAATATCGATCGAAATCAACACTTTGTTGTTTTCGTATGAGGACTTAGGTGGATTTACGAGTGGCTTTGAAATGCCTTATTTTAGTGATTTTTTGAATTTTTATGTAAAAATCTGTGTTTTTTCTGTTGCAGGGACGTGCGGGGAGGTGGGCAGAGGTATTACAAACAGAAATAAACGGAATTTAAGGTAAGTTGTCAAACAAAATTTAGAAAAAACACCAAAAAATGTTGGTAAGGTAATGTTTTTAATATAAAATATGTGTTATTTATCCAAAGAATGTGATTCTTTCTGTTGCTGGTCGTGCGGGATGTTATGTGGCGACGATACAAACAGGAATAAACAGGAATTTGGAAGATATCCCAAACGAAACTTTCAAAAAGTCGTCAATTATTAAATATTTTATATGCCAAGTATTTTGGCCGTGTGTTTTCTTATATTATTCTTATATATATAATGCTGAAAACAGCTCAAATAAATTAGCAATAGCTAAGAGCTCGGTCAACGGTCAAAATTAACTCAAAATACTTGTAAATAATGTCAATAATATCGATCGAAATCAACACTTTGTTGTTTTCGTATGAGGACTTAGGTGGATTTACGAGTGGCTTTGAAATGCCTTATTTTAGTGATTTTTTGAATTTTTATGTAAAAATATGTGTTTTTTCTGTTGCAGGGACGTGCGGGGAGGTGGGCAGAGGTATTACAAACAGAAATAAACGGAATTTAAGGTAAGTTGTCAAACAAAATTTAGAAAAAACACCAAAAAATGTTGGTAAGGTAATGTTTTTAATATAAAATATGTGTTATTTATCCAAAGAATGTGATTATTTCTGTTGCTGGTCGTGCGGGATGTTATGTGGCGACGATACAAACAGGAATAAACAGGAATTTGGAAGATATCCCAAACGAAACTTTCAAAAAGTCGTCAATTATTAAATATTTTATATGCCAAGTATTTTGGCAGTGTGTTTTCTTATATTATTCTTATATATATAATGCTGAAAACAGCTCAAATAAATTAGCAATAGCTAAGAGCTCGGTCAACGGTCAAAATTAACTCAAAATACTTGTAAATAATGTCAATAATATCGATCGAAATCAACACTTTGTTGTTTTCGTATGAGGACTTAGGTGGATTTACGAGTGGCTTTGAAATGCCTTATTTTAGTGATTTTTTGAATTTTTATGTAAAAATCTGTGTTTTTTCTGTTGCAGGGACGTGCGGGGAGGTGGGCAGAGGTATTACAAACAGAAATAAACGGAATTTAAGGTAAGTTGTCAAACAAAATTTAGAAAAAACACCAAAAAATGTTGGTAAGGTAATGTTTTTAATATAAAATATGTGTTATTTATCCAAAGAATGTGATTATTTCTGTTGCTGGTCGTGCGGGATGTTATGTGGCGACGATACAAACAGGAATAAACAGGAATTTGGAAGATATCCCAAACGAAACTTTCAAAAAGTCGTCAATTATTAAATATTTTATATGCCAAGTATTTTGGCAGTGTGTTTTCTTATATTATTCTTATATATATAATGCTGAAAACAGCTCAAATAAATTAGCAATAGCTAAGAGCTCGGTCAACGGTCAAAATTAACTCAAAATACTTGTAAATAATGTCAATAATATCGATCGAAATCAACACTTTGTTGTTTTCGTATGAGGACTTAGGTGGATTTACGAGTGGCTTTGAAATGCCTTATTTTAGTGATTTTTTGAATTTTTATGTAAAAATCTGTGTTTTTTCTGTTGCAGGGACGTGCGGGGAGGTGGGCAGAGGTATTACAAACAGAAATAAACGGAATTTAAGGTAAGTTGTCAAACAAAATTTAGAAAAAACACCAAAAAATGTTGGTAAGGTAATGTTTTTAATATAAAATATGTGTTATTTATCCAAAGAATGTGATTCTTTCTGTTGCTGGTCGTGCGGGATGTTATGTGGCGACGATACAAACAGGAATAAACAGGAATTTGGAAGATATCCCAAACGAAACTTTCAAAAAGTCGTCAATTATTAAATATTTTATATGCCAAGTATTTTGGCAGTGTGTTTTCTTATATTATTCTTATATATATAATGCTGAAAACAGCTCAAATAAATTAGCAATAGCTAAGAGCTCGGTCAACGGTCAAAATTAACTCAAAATACTTGTAAATAATGTCAATAATATCGATCGAAATCAACACTTTGTTGTTTTCGTATGAGGACTTAGGTGGATTTACGAGTGGCTTTGAAATGCCTTATTTTAGTGATTTTTTGAATTTTTATGTAAAAATCTGTGTTTTTTCTGTTGCAGGGACGTGCGGGGAGGTGGGCAGAGGTATTACAAACAGAAATAAACGGAATTTAAGGTAAGTTGTCAAACAAAATTTAGAAAAAACACCAAAAAATGTTGGTAAGGTAATGTTTTTAATATAAAATATGTGTTATTTATCCAAAGAATGTGATTCTTTCTGTTGCTGGTCGTGCGGGATGTTATGTGGCGACGATACAAACAGGAATAAACAGGAATTTGGAAGATATCCCAAACGAAACTTTCAAAAAGTCGTCAATTATTAAATATTTTATATGCCAAGTATTTTGGCAGTGTGTTTTCTTATATTATTCTTATATATATAATGCTGAAAACAGCTCAAATAAATTAGCAATAGCTAAGAGCTCGGTCAACGGTCAAAATTAACTCAAAATACTTGTAAATAATGTCAATAATATCGATCGAAATCAACACTTTGTTGTTTTCGTATGAGGACTTAGGTGGATTTACGAGTGGCTTTGAAATGCCTTATTTTAGTGATTTTTTGAATTTTTATGTAAAAATCTGTGTTTTTTCTGTTGCAGGGACGTGCGGGGAGGTGGGCAGAGGTATTACAAACAGAAATAAACGGAATTTAAGGTAAGTTGTCAAACAAAATTTAGAAAAAACACCAAAAAATGTTGGTAAGGTAATGTTTTTAATATAAAATATGTGTTATTTATCCAAAGAATGTGATTCTTTCTGTTGCTGGTCGTGCGGGATGTTATGTGGCGACGATACAAACAGGAATAAACAGGAATTTGGAAGATATCCCAAACGAAACTTTCAAAAAGTCGTCAATTATTAAATATTTTATATGCCAAGTATTTTGGCCGTGTGTTTTCTTATATTATTCTTATATATATAATGCTGAAAACAGCTCAAATAAATTAGCAATAGCTAAGAGCTCGGTCAACGGTCAAAATTAACTCAAAATACTTGTAAATAATGTCAATAATATCGATCGAAATCAACACTTTGTTGTTTTCGTATGAGGACTTAGGTGGATTTACGAGTGGCTTTGAAATGCCTTATTTTAGTGATTTTTTGAATTTTTATGTAAAAATCTGTGTTTTTTCTGTTGCAGGGACGTGCGGGGAGGTGGGCAGAGGTATTACAAACAGAAATAAACGGAATTTAAGGTAAGTTGTCAAACAAAATTTAGAAAAAACACCAAAAAATGTTGGTAAGGTAATGTTTTTAATATAAAATATGTGTTATTTATCCAAAGAATGTGATTCTTTCTGTTGCTGGTCGTGCGGGATGTTATGTGGCGACGATACAAACAGGAATAAACAGGAATTTGGAAGATATCCCAAACGAAACTTTCAAAAAGTCGTCAATTATTAAATATTTTATATGCCAAGTATTTTGGCAGTGTGTTTTCTTATATTATTCTTATATATATAATGCTGAAAACAGCTCAAATAAATTAGCAATAGCTAAGAGCTCGGTCAACGGTCAAAATTAACTCAAAATACTTGTAAATAATGTCAATAATATCGATCGAAATCAACACTTTGTTGTTTTCGTATGAGGACTTAGGTGGATTTACGAGTGGCTTTGAAATGCCTTATTTTAGTGATTTTTTGAATTTTTATGTAAAAATCTGTGTTTTTTCTGTTGCAGGGACGTGCGGGGAGGTGGGCAGAGGTATTACAAACAGAAATAAACGGAATTTAAGGTAAGTTGTCAAACAAAATTTAGAAAAAACACCAAAAAATGTTGGTAAGGTAATGTTTTTAATATAAAATATGTGTTATTTATCCAAAGAATGTGATTCTTTCTGTTGCTGGTCGTGCGGGATGTTATGTGGCGACGATACAAACAGGAATAAACAGGAATTTGGAAGATATCCCAAACGAAACTTTCAAAAAGTCGTCAATTATTAAATATTTTATATGCCAAGTATTTTGGCAGTGTGTTTTCTTATATTATTCTTATATATATAATGCTGAAAACAGCTCAAATAAATTAGCAATAGCTAAGAGCTCGGTCAACGGTCAAAATTAACTCAAAATACTTGTAAATAATGTCAATAATATCGATCGAAATCAACACTTTGTTGTTTTCGTATGAGGACTTAGGTGGATTTACGAGTGGCTTTGAAATGCCTTATTTTAGTGATTTTTTGAATTTTTATGTAAAAATCTGTGTTTTTTCTGTTGCAGGGACGTGCGGGGAGGTGGGCAGAGGTATTACAAACAGAAATAAACGGAATTTAAGGTAAGTTGTCAAACAAAATTTAGAAAAAACACCAAAAAATGTTGGTAAGGTAATGTTTTTAATATAAAATATGTGTTATTTATCCAAAGAATGTGATTCTTTCTGTTGCTGGTCGTGCGGGATGTTATGTGGCGACGATACAAACAGGAATAAACAGGAATTTGGAAGATATCCCAAACGAAACTTTCAAAAAGTCGTCAATTATTAAATATTTTATATGCCAAGTATTTTGGCAGTGTGTTTTCTTATATTATTCTTATATATATAATGCTGAAAACAGCTCAAATAAATTAGCAATAGCTAAGAGCTCGGTCAACGGTCAAAATTAACTCAAAATACTTGTAAATAATGTCAATAATATCGATCGAAATCAACACTTTGTTGTTTTCGTATGAGGACTTAGGTGGATTTACGAGTGGCTTTGAAATGCCTTATTTTAGTGATTTTTTGAATTTTTATGTAAAAATCTGTGTTTTTTCTGTTGCAGGGACGTGCGGGGAGGTGGGCAGAGGTATTACAAACAGAAATAAACGGAATTTAAGGTAAGTTGTCAAACAAAATTTAGAAAAAACACCAAAAAATGTTGGTAAGGTAATGTTTTTAATATAAAATATGTGTTATTTATCCAAAGAATGTGATTCTTTCTGTTGCTGGTCGTGCGGGATGTTATGTGGCGACGATACAAACAGGAATAAACAGGAATTTGGAAGATATCCCAAACGAAACTTTCAAAAAGTCGTCAATTATTAAATATTTTATATGCCAAGTATTTTGGCAGTGTGTTTTCTTATATTATTCTTATATATATAATGCTGAAAACAGCTCAAATAAATTAGCAATAGCTAAGAGCTCGGTCAACGGTCAAAATTAACTCAAAATACTTGTAAATAATGTCAATAATATCGATCGAAATCAACACTTTGTTGTTTTCGTATGAGGACTTAGGTGGATTTACGAGTGGCTTTGAAATGCCTTATTTTAGTGATTTTTTGAATTTTTATGTAAAAATCTGTGTTTTTTCTGTTGCAGGGACGTGCGGGGAGGTGGGCAGAGGTATTACAAACAGAAATAAACGGAATTTAAGGTAAGTTGTCAAACAAAATTTAGAAAAAACACCAAAAAATGTTGGTAAGGTAATGTTTTTAATATAAAATATGTGTTATTTATCCAAAGAATGTGATTCTTTCTGTTGCTGGTCGTGCGGGATGTTATGTGGCGACGATACAAACAGGAATAAACAGGAATTTGGAAGATATCCCAAACGAAACTTTCAAAAAGTCGTCAATTATTAAATATTTTATATGCCAAGTATTTTGGCAGTGTGTTTTCTTATATTATTCTTATATAGGTATATAATGCTGAAAACAGCTCAAATAAATTAGCAATAGCTAAGAGCTCGGTCAACGGTCAAAATTAACTCAAAATACTTGTAAATAATGTCAATAATATCGATCGAAATCAACACTTTGTTGTTTTCGTATGAGGACTTAGGTGGATTTACGAGTGGCTTTGAAATGCCTTATTTTAGTGATTTTTTGAATTTTTATGTAAAAATCTGTGTTTTTTCTGTTGCAGGGACGTGCGGGGAGGTGGGCAGAGGTATTACAAACAGAAATAAACGGAATTTAAGGTAAGTTGTCAAACAAAATTTAGAAAAAACACCAAAAAATGTTGGTAAGGTAATGTTTTTAATATAAAATATGTGTTATTTATCCAAAGAATGTGATTCTTTCTGTTGCTGGTCGTGCGGGATGTTATGTGGCGACGATACAAACAGGAATAAACAGGAATTTGGAAGATATCCCAAACGAAACTTTCAAAAAGTCGTCAATTATTAAATATTTTATATGCCAAGTATTTTGGCAGTGTGTTTTCTTATATTATTCTTATATATATAATGCTGAAAACAGCTCAAATAAATTAGCAATAGCTAAGAGCTCGGTCAACGGTCAAAATTAACTCAAAATACTTGTAAATAATGTCAATAATATCGATCGAAATCAACACTTTGTTGTTTTCGTATGAGGACTTAGGTGGATTTACGAGTGGCTTTGAAATGCCTTATTTTAGTGATTTTTTGAATTTTTATGAAAAAATCTGTGTTTTTTCTGTTGCAGGGACGTGCGGGGAGGTGGGCAGAGGTATTACAAACAGAAATAAACGGAATTTAAGGTAAGTTGTCAAACAAAATTTAGAAAAAACACCAAAAAATGTTGGTAAGGTAATGTTTTTAATATAAAATATGTGTTATTTATCCAAAGAATGTGATTCTTTCTGTTGCTGGTCGTGCGGGATGTTATGTGGCGACGATACAAACAGGAATAGACAGGAATTTGGAAGATATCCCAAACGAAACTTTCAAAAAGTCGTCAATTATTAAATATTTTATATGCCAAGTATTTTGGCAGTGTGTTTTCTTATATTATTCTTATATATATAATGCTGAAAACAGCTCAAATAAATTAGCAATAGCTAAGAGCTCGGTCAACGGTCAAAATTAACTCAAAATACTTGTAAATAATGTCAATAATATCGATCGAAATCAACACTTTGTTGTTTTCGTATGAGGACTTAGGTGGATTTACGAGTGGCTTTGAAATGCCTTATTTTAGTGATTTTTTGAATTTTTATGTAAAAATCTGTGTTTTTTCTGTTGCAGGGACGTGCGGGGAGGTGGGCAGAGGTATTACAAACAGAAATAAACGGAATTTAAGGTAAGTTGTCAAACAAAATTTAGAAAAAACACCAAAAAATGTTGGTAAGGTAATGTTTTTAATATAAAATATGTGTTATTTATCCAAAGAATGTGATTCTTTCTGTTGCTGGTCGTGCGGGATGTTATGTGGCGACGATACAAACAGGAATAAACAGGAATTTGGAAGATATCCCAAACGAAACTTTCAAAAAGTCGTCAATTATTAAATATTTTATATGCCAAGTATTTTGGCAGTGTGTTTTCTTATATTATTCTTATATATATAATGCTGAAAACAGCTCAAATAAATTAGCAATAGCTAAGAGCTCGGTCAACGGTCAAAATTAACTCAAAATACTTGTAAATAATGTCAATAATATCGATCGAAATCAACACTTTGTTGTTTTCGTATGAGGACTTAGGTGGATTTACGAGTGGCTTTGAAATGCCTTATTTTAGTGATTTTTTGAATTTTTATGTAAAAATCTGTGTTTTTTCTGTTGCAGGGACGTGCGGGGAGGTGGGCAGAGGTATTACAAACAGAAATAAACGGAATTTAAGGTAAGTTGTCAAACAAAATTTAGAAAAAACACCAAAAAATGTTGGTAAGGTAATGTTTTTAATATAAAATATGTGTTATTTATCCAAAGAATGTGATTCTTTCTGTTGCTGGTCGTGCGGGATGTTATGTGGCGACGATACAAACAGGAATAAACAGGAATTTGGAAGATATCCCAAACGAAACTTTCAAAAAGTCGTCAATTATTAAATATTTTATATGCCAAGTATTTTGGCAGTGTGTTTTCTTATATTATTCTTATATATATAATGCTGAAAACAGCTCAAATAAATTAGCAATAGCTAAGAGCTCGGTCAACGGTCAAAATTAACTCAAAATACTTGTAAATAATGTCAATAATATCGATCGAAATCAACACTTTGTTGTTTTCGTATGAGGACTTAGGTGGATTTACGAGTGGCTTTGAAATGCCTTATTTTAGTGATTTTTTGAATTTTTATGTAAAAATCTGTGTTTTTTCTGTTGCAGGGACGTGCGGGGAGGTGGGCAGAGGTATTACAAACAGAAATAAACGGAATTTAAGGTAAGTTGTCAAACAAAATTTAGAAAAAACACCAAAAAATGTTGGTAAGGTAATGTTTTTAATATAAAATATGTGTTATTTATCCAAAGAATGTGATTCTTTCTGTTGCTGGTCGTGCGGGATGTTATGTGGCGACGATACAAACAGGAATAAACAGGAATTTGGAAGATATCCCAAACGAAACTTTCAAAAAGTCGTCAATTATTAAATATTTTATATGCCAAGTATTTTGGCAGTGTGTTTTCTTATATTATTCTTATATATATAATGCTGAAAACAGCTCAAATAAATTAGCAATAGCTAAGAGCTCGGTCAACGGTCAAAATTAACTCAAAATACTTGTAAATAATGTCAATAATATCGATCGAAATCAACACTTTGTTGTTTTCGTATGAGGACTTAGGTGGATTTACGAGTGGCTTTGAAATGCCTTATTTTAGTGATTTTTTGAATTTTTATGTAAAAATCTGTGTTTTTTCTGTTGCAGGGACGTGCGGGGAGGTGGGCAGAGGTATTACAAACAGAAATAAACGGAATTTAAGGTAAGTTGTCAAACAAAATTTAGAAAAAACACCAAAAAATGTTGGTAAGGTAATGTTTTTAATATAAAATATGTGTTATTTATCCAAAGAATGTGATTCTTTCTGTTGCTGGTCGTGCGGGATGTTATGTGGCGACGATACAAACAGGAATAAACAGGAATTTGGAAGATATCCCAAACGAAACTTTCAAAAAGTCGTCAATTATTAAATATTTTATATGCCAAGTATTTTGGCAGTGTGTTTTCTTATATTATTCTTATATATATAATGCTGAAAACAGCTCAAATAAATTAGCAATAGCTAAGAGCTCGGTCAACGGTCAAAATTAACTCAAAATACTTGTAAATAATGTCAATAATATCGATCGAAATCAACACTTTGTTGTTTTCGTATGAGGACTTAGGTGGATTTACGAGTGGCTTTGAAATGCCTTATTTTAGTGATTTTTTGAATTTTTATGTAAAAATCTGTGTTTTTTCTGTTGCAGGGACGTGCGGGGAGGTGGGCAGAGGTATTACAAACAGAAATAAACGGAATTTAAGGTAAGTTGTCAAACAAAATTTAGAAAAAACACCAAAAAATGTTGGTAAGGTAATGTTTTTAATATAAAATATGTGTTATTTATCCAAAGAATGTGATTCTTTCTGTTGCTGGTCGTGCGGGATGTTATGTGGCGACGATACAAACAGGAATAAACAGGAATTTGGAAGATATCCCAAACGAAACTTTCAAAAAGTCGTCAATTATTAAATATTTTATATGCCAAGTATTTTGGCAGTGTGTTTTCTTATATTATTCTTATATAGGTATATAATGCTGAAAACAGCTCAAATAAATTAGCAATAGCTAAGAGCTCGGTCAACGGTCAAAATTAACTCAAAATACTTGTAAATAATGTCAATAATATCGATCGAAATCAACACTTTGTTGTTTTCGTATGAGGACTTAGGTGGATTTACGAGTGGCTTTGAAATGCCTTATTTTAGTGATTTTTTGAATTTTTATGTAAAAATCTGTGTTTTTTCTGTTGCAGGGACGTGCGGGGAGGTGGGCAGAGGTATTACAAACAGAAATAAACGGAATTTAAGGTAAGTTGTCAAACAAAATTTAGAAAAAACACCAAAAAATGTTGGTAAGGTAATGTTTTTAATATAAAATATGTGTTATTTATCCAAAGAATGTGATTCTTTCTGTTGCTGGTCGTGCGGGATGTTATGTGGCGACGATACAAACAGGAATAAACAGGAATTTGGAAGATATCCCAAACGAAACTTTCAAAAAGTCGTCAATTATTAAATATTTTATATGCCAAGTATTTTGGCAGTGTGTTTTCTTATATTATTCTTATATAGGTATATAATGCTGAAAACAGCTCAAATAAATTAGCAATAGCTAAGAGCTCGGTCAACGGTCAAAATTAACTCAAAATACTTGTAAATAATGTCAATAATATCGATCGAAATCAACACTTTGTTGTTTTCGTATGAGGACTTAGGTGGATTTACGAGTGGCTTTGAAATGCCTTATTTTAGTGATTTTTTGAATTTTTATGTAAAAATCTGTGTTTTTTCTGTTGCAGGGACGTGCGGGGAGGTGGGCAGAGGTATTACAAACAGAAATAAACGGAATTTAAGGTAAGTTGTCAAACAAAATTTAGAAAAAACACCAAAAAATGTTGGTAAGGTAATGTTTTTAATATAAAATATGTGTTATTTATCCAAAGAATGTGATTCTTTCTGTTGCTGGTCGTGCGGGATGTTATGTGGCGATGATACAAACAGGAATAAACAGGAATTTGGAAGATATCCCAAACGAAACTTTCAAAAAGTCGTCAATTATTAAATATTTTATATGCCAAGAGTAGTGTAAATATGGTTAAGCTGCCTCATATCATTCAGAGGCAGCTTCACCATATTGTAACTTGAATCGATCTATTCTATTCAACTAATCAGATACCTAAATCAGAGGCAGCTTCACCATACTGTAACTTGAATCGTTCTACTCCAACTGGTCTCCTTGATTGTGCTCCATTCAAACCACTTTTGGTAACAGGTTCCTACTAAGTTCAATTTATCGTGCTACTAGTCTCTTTTAACTCTGTTCAATCCATCAGATCTATCATCTACTCAGAATCAAATAAAGAATTTATGATCGGACTATCGACATGATTGTGAATTGATAACTGATCCCTATTCAGTTCAATTCATTGTGCAACTGGTCTCTTTTAACTCTGTTCAATCCATCAGATCCATCATCTACTCAGAATCAAATAACGAATTTATGATTGGACCACTGATATAATTGTGAATTGTTTTATCGTTCTACTCCAACTGGCCTCCTTGATTGTGCTCCATTCAAACCACTTTTGGTAACAGGTTCCTACTAAGTTCAATTAACTCTGTTCAATCCATCAGATCTATCATCTACTCAGAATCAAATAAAGAATTTATGATCGGACTATCGACATGATTGTGAATTGATAACTGATCCCTATTCAGTTCAATTCATTGTGCAACTGGTCTCTTTTAACTCTGTTCAATCCATCAGATCCATCATCTACTCAGAATCAAATAACGAATTTATGATTGGACCACTGATATAATTGTGAATTGTTTTATCGTTCTACTCCAACTGGCCTCCTTGATTGTGCTCCATTCAAACCACTTTTGGTAACAGGTTCCTACTAAGTTCAATTAACTCTGTTCAATCCATCAGATCTATCATCTACTCAGAATCAAATAAAGAATTTATGATCGGACTATCGACATGATTGTGAATTGATAACTGATCCCTATTCAGTTCAATTCATTGTGCAACTGGTCTCTTTTAACTCTGTTCAATCCATCAGATCCATCATCTACTCAGAATCAAATAACGAATTTATGATTGGACCACCGATATAATTGTGAATTGTTTTATCGTTCTACTCCAACTGGCCTCCTTGATTGTGCTCCATTTAAACCACTTTTGGTAACAGGTTCCTACTAAGTTCAATTAACTCTGTTCAATCCATCAGATCTATCATCTACTCAGAATCAAATAAAGAATTTATGATCGGACTATCGACATGATTGTGAATTGATAACTGATCCCTACTCAGTTCAATTCATTGTGCAACTGGTCTCTTTTAACTCTGTTCAATCCATCAGATCCATCATCTACTCAGAATCAAATAACGAATTTATGATTGGACCACTGATATAATTGTGAATTGTTTTATCGTTCTACTCCAACTGGCCTCCTTGATTGTGCTCCATTCAAACCACTTTTGGTAACAGGTTCCTACTAAGTTCAATTTATCGTGCAACTAGTCTCTTTTAACTCTGTTCAATCCATCAGATCTATCAAAAACTATATACTCAGAATCAAATAAATAATTTATGATCGGACTATCAACATGATTGTGAATTGATAACTGATCCCTACTCAGTTCAATTCATTATGCAACTGGTCTCTTTTAACTCTGTTCAATCCATCAGATCCATCATCTACTCAGAATCAAATAACGAATTTATGATTGTACCCCCGATATGATTGTGAACTGTTTTAAGTCTTATCTGCTTCGTGTCTGGTTTGTAAATTATCTGTTTTCATTATGCAATATCGTGCTGCTTGCAATACTCGTCAAGTTGATTCACACCTTTGTCACCTCTGTTAAGTCTATTCCGTAAGTTTGTACCTGGTCCGCAATAATTATAGCCCGGAAGATGTAACTCAAACGGTAGATAATTTATAACACTATTGACCAATTTGGAGTGTATCCTTTATCAAAATGTGCTTTGTGCTTACTTATTCGTACTACATTACCCACAGCAAAACGGCTTTTTCTTTTAATTATTGATTTAATCAAAACATTACATTTATGCGTCACAATCTGTTTGTATCCTTATTAACCTGGGCTGGACTCATTTGAATAGTTCTATGCTGAGTATGATTGTAATCATCCACAACTTTATCTAAGGTTCCATCAGCCCATTAAAAATTACCTTTCAAACTAAACGTCTTATAAAGCTTGCCCTTTACAGTTCGTATAACTCTTTCGACAATAGAAGTCTTTTTAGTTGAATATGTTGAGAAATGGTTTATAGAATGCAATTACATCAGCTTTTTAAAACTTTAAAATCACATTTTACATTATTTTGATTAGATTCTATTAATTGTGTTAAAGGTTCTGTAACAGGTTTGAACATTTTATTGAGTTCATCGTTGTTTTGATCTTCTATATTTCTAAGTTGTTTGAGTTTATTTTTTATGATATTTGATGATGTTATTATCTGTTCTTTAATATTAAGACTCATCTTTTGTCTTTATGCTTTCACTTAATTCTTGCAAATGACGAAATTTTATTTCAGGATAAGTATATAAAAGTGTCTAGATTTTTTCTATATCTGCCGTTATTTAATTCAGAGTCTTTATTTATAGTTAAAAAACTATGTTTTTCTCGCCAAACATTATGACAAATATGCCTAAATGTATTCCATGACATATCTGAATTTACATGCTCATTGTATATTATGTTTTAAGTTTATTTCATCTTGTTTGAAGAGCAATAATAAATTCGTATTATCGTGAATCAACTGTTTCGGTACCCTTGAATATGTTTGTGAAAGATAAAAACAATATATTTGATTGTGTCTACCCATAGTGAAATAATTACGAATGTTGCTCTGACTTTCACAAACCACATCATCAAAAATCATCACCGTATTCGGTACTACATCATTTGGATATATAACTTTGCTATTATCACTACATACCTGAAACTTAATTTCAGGAACTCTTAATAACACTTCTTTGAGAAAACAATATACACTTTGGAATGAGGTTTTTGTGTATAAATTCAAGTTAAATCTAAGACCGTTTTTATGTAACAATAAAGAAACCATTACATTAGTTTTAACACAATTAGATGGACAAAAATCAAACAACGAATGCTATTAGGTAAAAATTCACCATGTTTTGATAGCCGTGATTTTGTTTCCAAATTAATAGGGCTAATATCCAAGCTTAACGTTTGTTTCATAAGCTTCATTGTTATGAAATTATTATTATTGCTATGTTTTTACCATTTTACAGAGTAAAATATGAATATTTTATGAGTAAAATAAACAATTTAAAAGCCATTATATTTATATTCATTTATTAAGAACAAGCAACCGCTAATTTATAAATACATTGAATACATTTTATTCACATTTTCATTTAATATAACACGAATTAGATAAAAATAAGCTAAGTGTATGCGTAGTGACCCCACGCTACTGTATCAATTTGATTTGGTAATATATAACGTTTGTCATCATTTCGATTTAAAACTAACTTATTTACTTCTTGTGAATACAAAGTATGTTTCAATGACTTAGAGGAGAGTAACCAAATATGGAATACCATTTTGTTTTTGTGTTATAAAAAAAAAAGATATTGTAAATTAAAAACTTTTATTCTTATTTATTATCAGTCATACAGTTGCGCTTAACTTATTGACAGTTTTGTTTTACATATATTAATTTAAAATATAAAATTTTCACAAAAACAAAATCAACATAAAGGCACCTAATTATGGAATAGGTACCCAAATATGGACTACTATAAAAATATGAATAATAAACCTTTATTTTTATGAGATCTACAGGAACTTTGGTCAATTTTAAGAAGATACTTATTAAGTTACTTGCAGAAATCACATATCCATCCATGTATCGAACTCTGCACCTGCGCAATCACCATGTGCCCAGAGCCTGCACATGAGGCATTTGATCCATGTCTCTCCTTGAGTATCTTGAGAAAACAGGCAGAACATACACTCTGCATCTTCTGAGTCAGGAACTTCCAGTCCTATAACGGCATCAGGCTCACTGTCTGTGTCAAAACGTATTTCTTCTTCATCGTCAGAATCAATGGGACTATTTTGAGACTTGATTTTCTTTTTTTGCTGTTTTCCTTTAGTTTTCTTTTCTTTCTGTTTTTTATTTTTTGGCTTTGATAATTTATTCTCTTTTTCTTTTTTCTTTTCATTACTGTCAATGAGTTGATTTTTATATGGAGAAGATGTTATTATTTCAGCATTAGTTGCTTTTCTTCCTCTATTAGAAATTTTTCTTTTTTTATCTGGTACAGGGCTGATGTCATAGGGCGACACCAGATTTAGAGTACTGCGAGCAAGCCTGGAAGTTGAGGGTTCTGAATCAAATTCTGTGTCTTGTCTTGGTATGAAAGAAGTTCCAGTTAAAATCAAACTATTATCAGGTGGTCTTGCATCGTTTGGTACATCGTTTGGTTCTTGGTACATCAAAGTGTTTTGCTGCTTTAAAATAACCCATTTTTTTCTCTCTAACCATTTGTATAGCTTCTGTCATGTGATCTGTGTTCCATTCTTTTCGTTTTCCTTTTGAACTCGAAGACGCCATTCTAAAACCAAAATATTAAATTTGAAATCTAGTTAGATGACATTTGGTATCCAAATTTGGAATAGTCCATATTTAGATCCCACGGACTGTCCATATTTGGAAATTTCAAACTAATCAAAACATATATCAGATTTTTTTACTAAACACAATCAGACAAGAAAAAACCTCTAAAACAATCAAATAAACATGTAATCAATGCATAGTCATAATATACAATATTATTTTCAATCTTGTTTTGAAAGAAATACTTAGTTTTTACGTACCTTAAAAACTTTTCTCACAGCACCAAAACAAAACAGTCTCACCGCAGCCACAACGTTCGCCCGACTGACAAGTCAAAACCTGTACGCGAGTATAATGATGGAAACAGCCAGAAGATCACTGTCTTTTGCAACTAGGAGTATTCGTTTCCGAGAGATGGCGGTATTCCATTTTCCAAATTCCTGTTTATTCCTGTTTGTATCGTCGCCACATAACATCCCGCACGACCAGCAACAGAAAGAATCACATTCTTTGGATAAATAACACATATTTTATATTAAAAACATTACCTTACCAACATTTTTTGGTGTTTTTTCTAAATTTTGTTTGACAACTTACCTTAAATTCCGTTTATTTCTGTTTGTAATACCTCTGCCCACCTCCCCGCACGTCCCTGCAACAGAAAAAACACAGATTTTTACATAAATAATTCAAAAAATCACTAAAATAAGGCATTTCAAAGCCACTCGTAAATCCACCTAAGTCCTCATACGAAAACAACAAAGTGTTGATTTCGATCGATATTATTGACATTATTTACAAGTATTTTGAGTTAATTTTGACCGTTGACCGAGCTCTTAGCTATTGCTAATTTATTTGAGCTGTTTTCAGCATTATATATATAAGAATAATATAAGAAAACACACTGCCAAAATACTTGGCATATAAAATATTTAATAATTGACGACTTTTTGAAAGTTTCGTTTGGGATATCTTCCAAATTCCTGTTTATTCCTGTTTGTATCGTCGCCACATAACATCCCGCACGACCAGCAACAGAAAGAATCACATTCTTTGGATAAATAACACATATTTTATATTAAAAACATTACCTTACCAACATTTTTTGGTGTTTTTTCTAAATTTTGTTTGACAACTTACCTTAAATTCCGTTTATTTCTGTTTGTAATACCTCTGCCCACCTCCCCGCACGTCCCTGCAACAGAAAAAACACAGATTTTCACATAAAAATTCAAAAAATCACTAAAATAAGGCATTTCAAAGCCACTCGTAAATCCACCTAAGTCCTCATACGAAAACAACAAAGTGTTGATTTCGATCGATATTATTGACATTGTATTTCGTCGTATCATTCTTCAGATACATATAACTTATGTAGTAACCTTAGTTTACACGAGGCATTCGCAAGTTTAGAGAATCGATTTATTTAATCGAAACTCGCGGTATTTTATTTTTTATTTTGTGTATCTACCCTCTATCCCGCGCAACCATCGCCCACTCGGCCGACGGCCGCCTCATTCCTTTCTTTTGCGAGGCAACGTTCGCACGCGCATAAATAAAAAGTGATATAAAAGTTCTACAGAAGTGTTTTTTTTTTCGTTATTACAATGCCAAAGCGTAAGAACGAAGAAAAAATAAAGCGTTATCGAAGAAAACTTCGTAAAATGCAAAAAGAAGACAAATCTTCAAGACGAATCATTTATTCGTCATCATCAGAAAGTTCCGATCAAAATTCAGGTGAGTAACAGGTGTTTTCTCGCTTGTTAGTACTGTGAAAGTAAAATCAAACCCATTTTTGTGAACTTGTAAGTACGTGTCATGACGTCTTTGTTCTTTTTTTACACCGGAAGGTTAACCGTGTGTTAGCATGGTGGTGTTACAAGGAATCGTTCCTAGAACGATTACCATGAACTACAAAATCGCCTGGAGGTGGATCGTGTATCCTCACGAAGGCAATTACGATTTTGTACAACTTTTGTGGTTTGAACTACCTTTCGTACTTAAATAAAATCGCCCGGAGGTGGATCGTGTATCCTCACGGTGGCAAAATAAGATTTTATTCAAAAGTAAACGTAAAGACCAGCTACTTTTGTGGTTTGAACTACCTTTCGTACTAAAATGAAATCGCCCGGAGGTGGATCGTGTATCCTCACGGTGGCAAAATAAGATTTTATTCAAAAGTAAACGTAAATACCAGCTACTTTTGTGGTTTGAACTACCTTTCGTACAAAACAAAATCTCCCGTAGGTGGATCGTGTATCCTCACGGTGGAAAAACAAGATTTTATTCAAAATTAAACGCAAAGTCCAGTAAAAAGCTACCTTACTGTTTACCTTTAACAAAATAAAATCCACGATGTGAGATTATAGTTTTTCTAGTATTCTTATGTTTCATTTTAGATAATGAAATCGATGAGGTTAGAACTGGGTATCCAGAACCCATAGTCAATAGTAATTGCGAAACCGAGCAAATTGGAGTAGATTCCATGCCGATTGTACCAGAGTCTGAACAGACCCAGTACTAGAATTGGACCCGGATATTTTGTCTTGGGTCCGGCAAAGCACCGAAATTTGGACCTATAAATACATGACAAATTAAGCCAACTTCGGTTTAAAGAATTTTATTCAAAAATACTTGATAAGAGTATTCTAAATTAACAATTAGCATAATATTATGAATTGGTAGTCGAGCAAACGAGGTAAAATTTGGTTACCTTTCTTGCTTTCGCAGGGTCTAAATAAATAACTAAAAGAAAAGTTAGCTATAGAATTCCCCATTCCAGAGAATTGTCCTCTACTACAAGCTCCGAAGCTAAATGCAGAAATCTCGGCTTCCTTGACGGAAGGAACTCAGAGACAAGACGAGAAAAGTTTGTCACCCTAGGGTTAGATGAATCATTTCTTAACGCAATGCATCACATTGATCGCGATGAATATCTTTTTGGAAGCAAGCTTTCAGAAAAAATAAAAAGCGACGAAGATAATAAAAAAAAAAAAAAAAAAAAATTACATATAGGATTACAAATTAAAAAACCGGCTCCTACTCCTAAGGCTCCTAAGGTTCCAGTCGAGCAAATCGGGCGAGCCCTTCTCGCTCCTCGTCGAACAGGGGGGGGGGGAGGGGGGGCACAATAGGGCGCCGCCGGCGCAGAGGGCGCCAGCCGCCCTGATACCACAGACGACTTCGTTGTAGATCAAAGAGACTGCAATAACTCAGGTACATACTGGCAGGGTCCAACAGTTTTACAATTGTTGGAAAAATATCACAAATAATTCAAAAATTCTTAAATGGATTTGTAATGGCAACACTATACCATTTTGTATGAAAGTCAAACGAAATTTCGCTCCTCGTAATTCTGTTTCAATCACCGATGAGGTCCCAGATATGGCAGAAGCAATTAACAAACTAGTTAATTTCGTTGTCGACATGGGGCTGTTACCCAATGTCAAAATCCTGTATCGATTTCATTTCCGGAATATTTTTAGCTTCTAAGGCAAACGGGTCGAAGCGGTTTATCTTAAACCTAAAAGCATTAAATAAATTTGTTCATACGCTTGACTTCAAAATGAAAGATCATAGGACAGCAGCTAGACTTTTGTCAAAAGATGGCAAAAAAAAAAAAACTTAAAATAAGCCTATCTTTTACTACCAATAAAAAGTAAATTTTTTGTTTCGAATTTCTTAACATTTGCTACTAAATTAGCCTACCGTATGGTCTATCCGTTGCTCCATGGGTGTTCACTAAATTGACGAAAGATGTTGTTAACTACCTACGATATCAAGGCTATCGCTCTGTTATCTACCTGGGTGATATCCTATATATCGGAGACACATTTAATGAGTGTTTTGAAAATGTAAATAAAACTAAAAATTTATAGAAATTTTTAGGTTTTCTTATAAATTTCGACAAAAGTATTCTCAAACCTCATAAAGTTTGTACTTTTTAGGATTTGTTTGACGCACATGACGCTAAGCTTACCTAATGAAAAACGACTAGGTATCATTATTTTCGCTACTTAATGGCGTTCTTATAGCGGCTTGTCCAGCTTAACCTTTCACGAGTATAATGATTTCGAGACAATATTCAAACTGTCAAATATAAACTTACCAGATCTTCTATGGTGGACAAATAACATATTGACAACTAGCAATAAACTTAGACCAGACAAAACATTTGCCTTAGAGATATTCATTGATCGCGTCCAGAACAGGCTGCGGGGCTGTCTCCGACGGAACGTGGTTGGCAAGAGGATGAATTTTATCCTATCACATTAATTACTTAGAAATGTTAGCATGTTAGTTTTTCTTGGATTGAAAAGCTTTGCTAATTGAACAACAGCCCTGTGTTATGTAAACCGCATGGGTGGAACCCGGTTTCCACATCTAAATAATTTAACTTAGAGCAAATATTTTTATTTGCGTCCTACATAATAAATACTCATGAAAACGCTGAGGCCGATCATGAATCCCGGATAGTAAATACTGAAACAGAGTGGGTACTTTCAACATGGACATTTCAAAAGATAGTTCGTTCACTGGGATCACCAAATATAAATCAGAAATCAGACGCAATTAAAATTGGGGTATTCACAACCAATTTGAACCACTTATCCTTTCACGCTTTCCCACCGTGCGCTTTGATCCTCAAATGCTTACGTAAAATTATCATGACAAACCAACCGGCTCTTTTGTTTTCCCTTTTGGCCTGGACAACCATGGTTTCCATTATTGAAGAGAATGTTGATATTCGATATCATTTCTTCAAGCCTGACAACTAACAAAAGCCTTAAATACTCCTGATAATGCTCTTGATCTCATGTTATCATCGATTTCGGAAAATACAATGAAACAATACTTGGTTACGTATAAGCTTTGGTGGAAATACGGTATCGACAATAATGTAAATATATCGACAATAATGTAAGTATATGTATTGTTGCACCATTACCAGCGGTAATGAGATATTTGGTTAAACAATTTGACAGGGGGACCGACTTATGGTACTATCAACAGCCATCGCTCTGCCCTATCATTACTCCTCGGGAATAACATAGGAACGAATTAAGCGATTGTTAAGAGATATTTAAAAAAAAAAAAAAAAAAAAAGAAACCTCTCCCTAAATACAATGCCACCTGGAAAACAAAACTTGTTTTAGATTATCTAAATGGGTATCCCAATAAAAACCTAGAAAAAAATACCAAGAAGCTTGCAATTTTGCGGGCGTTGATAACATCTCACCGCGTTCAAATTCTTATCCGTGTCTCTAATTAGAATTAATAATATCTACCGATCCTCGGCTCGTATTAAATTCTTTATAAAAGATTTGCTAAAAACTTCATGTTCAAACTGTGAGCAGCAGTGTTATTTTTGCAGTATTTTGAAAATCCTGCCATATTCCCAGCCAAACTCTTGATGATTATATCGCAGTTACATCTGAGTTGAGGTCAGAAGGAACAGAATTTCTTCTGCCGTCTCATAAAAAACCTCACACAAAGGCTTCATCCCAAACGATAAATTGACGGATCAAGCAGACACTAGCGGAGTCAGGCGTTGACGTCACCATATCCAGTGCACATAGCACTCGTCACGCCTCCACCTCGGCGGCGGTCTCCGCTGGTGTATGCATTGACACCATAAGGAAAACAGTGGGTTGGGCTTTGGGATCATCGACCTTCGCTAGGTTCTATAACAGGCAGGTGATAGACAATCATGCCTTTGCGCGGTCTATAATACAAATTACCAATTAATGTAATATATGTAATCGTTATTTTTGTGACAATAAATATATAGTTATAAATATATTATTGATTATATATGATTTAACCAGAATGAAAATGTTTTCTACTTTAACAGATACATTGTTTTTGTCTTGAATCATCCAATCCGAACATCTCTAAACATCTACATAAGTTATATGTATCTGAAGAATGATACGACGAAATACAATATAAGATCAAATGAATTTCTTGAAACGAAATTCGATCATTATTGTATGAGTCGTATCATTCGAAGATACATAGTTCCCACCCACCCGCAATCCTAAGTAGAAAACAAAATATACTCGTATCTCTAAACTTGAATGAGGCGGCCGTCGGCCGAGTGGGCGATGGTTGCGCGGGATAGAGGGTAGATACACAAAATAAAAAATAAAATACCGCGAGTTTCGATTAAATAAATCGATTCTCTAAACTTGCGAATGCCTCGTGTAAACTAAGGTTACTACATAAGTTATATGTATCTTCGAATGATACGACTCATACAATAATGATCGAATTTCGTTTCAAGAAATTCATTTGATCTTATATTATTTACAAGTATTTTGAGTTAATTTTGACCGTTGACCGAGCTCTTAGCTATTGCTAATTTATTTGAGCTGTTTTCAGCATTATATATATAAGAATAATATAAGAAAACACACCTGTAAAATACCCTGAATTTGCCAAGCGATAATGACATCATGATAGTTTACGCGCGGATAGTCCTGCCGACGTCCTTGTGCGTTCACCCTTTTATGAGTCATGTGCTTTTAAGACATATTATTGCACTTTATCACCTCTTATTTTATATAAATGGTGCAGGTACATACCGTTTTGTTTGTGCGTGGATTGTGTAGAACTTTCCGAGGAACTGATCCTTTTGCGGCGCCTTTTACACTTTTTCAGCATTCTTTCTATTTTCCTTAACTTTTTTGCAACATCACCTTCTTCGTTGTGCTTCCTTTTCGGCATGTCGAAAATCTAAACGCGATCGGATTTCAAAGTAAGGAGCGCACGAACGGAGTGATCGACACTGAGAACACGAATGACGAGCTCGCCGAGGCCGGCGGGGCGGGCTGACAGCCGGATGAGGGTAGATAAATGAAAAAAAAAATGCAACTACTCTCAAATACAGTGGAGTGATGACAGCTGGTTCTACTACTACAAGTTAAATGAATAAATAATATTATCTTACAGGTTACTCATCTCGAGAACGAAGCACGAGTATAATATATTAAAAACATTACCTTACCAACATTTTTTGGTGTTTTTTCTAAATTTTGTTTGACAACTTACCTTAAATTCCGTTTATTTCTGTTTGTAATACCTCTGCCCACCTCCCCGCACGTCCCTGCAACAGAAAAAACACAGATTATTACATAAAAATTCAAAAAATCACTAAAATAAGGCATTTCAAAGCCACTCGTAAATCCACCTAAGTCCTCATACGAAAACAACAAAGTGTTGATTTCGATCGATATTATTGACATTATTTACAAGTATTTTGAGTTAATTTTGACCGTTGACCGAGCTCTTAGCTATTGCTAATTTATTTGAGCTGTTTTCAGCATTATATATATAAGAATAATATAAGAAAACACACTGCCAAAATACTTGGCATATAAAATATTTAATAATTGACGACTTTTTGAAAGTTTCGTTTGGGATATCTTCCAAATTCCTGTTTATTCCTGTTTGTATCGTCGCCACATAACATCCCGCACGACCAGCAACAGAAAGAATCACATTCTTTGGATAAATAACACATATTTTATATTAAAAACATTACCTTACCAACATTTTTTGGTGTTTTTTCTAAATTTTGTTTGACAACTTACCTTAAATTCCGTTTATTTCTGTTTGTAATACCTCTGCCCACCTCCCCGCACGTCCCTGCAACAGAAAAAACACAGATTTTTACATAAAAATTCAAAAAATCACTAAAATAAGGCATTTCAAAGCCACTCGTAAATCCACCTAAGTCCTCATACGAAAACAACAAAGTGTTGATTTCGATCGATATTATTGACATTATTTACAAGTATTTTGAGTTAATTTTGACCGTTGACCGAGCTCTTAGCTATTGCTAATTTATTTGAGCTGTTTTCAGCATTATATATATAAGAATAATATAAGAAAACACACTGCCAAAATACTTGGCATATAAAATATTTAATAATTGACGACTTTTTTAAAGTTTCGTTTGGGATATCTTCCAAATTCCTGTTTATTCCTGTTTGTATCGTCGCCACATAACATCCCGCACGACCAGCAACAGAAAGAATCACATTCTTTGGATAAATAACACATATTTTATATTAAAAACATTACCTTACCAACATTTTTTGGTGTTTTTTCTAAATTTTGTTTGACAACTTACCTTAAATTCCGTTTATTTCTGTTTGTAATACCTCTGCCCACCTCCCCGCACGTCCCTGCAACAGAAAAAACACAGATTTTCACATAAAAATTCAAAAAATCACTAAAATAAGGCATTTCAAAGCCACTCGTAAATCCACCTAAGTCCTCATACGAAAACAACAAAGTGTTGATTTCGATCGATATTATTGACATTATTTACAAGTATTTTGAGTTAATTTTGACCGTTGACCGAGCTCTTAGCTATTGCTAATTTATTTGAGCTGTTTTCAGCATTATATAATATATAAGAATAATATAAGAAAACACACCTGTAAAATACCCTGAATTTGCCAAGCGATAATGACATCATGATAGTTTACGCGCGGATAGTCCTGCCGACGTCCTTGTGCGTTCACCCTTTTATGAGTCATGTGCTTTTAAGACATATTATGGCACTTTATCACCTCTTATTTTATATAAATGGTGCAGGTACATACCGTTTTGTTTGTGCGTTGACCGAGCTCTTAGCTAATTGGTTTCATATAGAGGTCCAGATGCAGCTGAAATTTTTATTAAAAATTTGATGGAAGATGTGAAATATATATATGATAAGATCAAATATAATACTCCTATGAAACAGTTAAACGAAAATCAGCAAAATGAATATGATTCAAGTGATTATTGTCATATTTGCAAACATCTATTGTTCGGTAATAAGGTTTGCGATCATGATCACATGAGTGGAGAGTATAGAGGTGCCGCACATTCATATTGCAACCTCATGTTCAAAGTCTGCCCGTTTATACCAGTTGTATTTCATAATCTATCTGGTTACGATTTACATTTATTTATAATGGAGCTAACAAAATACGACGGTTCAATAAATGTTATTCCTAA
This sequence comes from Gymnoscelis rufifasciata, assembly GCA_929108375.1. Taxonomy (NCBI): domain Eukaryota; kingdom Metazoa; phylum Arthropoda; class Insecta; order Lepidoptera; family Geometridae; genus Gymnoscelis; species Gymnoscelis rufifasciata. The sequence continues at coordinate 2,132,864 of OV815319.1, read as the reverse complement.
GACTAAAGAAAAATACATAACAATCACAAAGTCATTTAAAATGGGTACTGAGAATAATTATTCTATAAAAGTAAAATTTATTGATTCTTTTCAGTTTTTGAATGCAAGTCTAGATAAATTGAGTAAAAGCTTGAATGACAATGATTTTAAACATACTTCAAAATTTTTTACCACCACTAACCAGTTTGAGTTGATGAGAAAAAAAGGTATTTATCCTTATGACTACATGGATTGTTATTCCAAATATGAAAATAAATACCTGCCATCTAAAGAGTTGTTTTATAACAGTTTATTGAAGCAAAATATTTCTGAAATCGAATATGCACATGCAAAAAATGTTTGGAAGGAATTTAACATAAGCAATATGGGTGAATACACAGATTTATATTTGAATTGTGATGTATTATTGTTGACCGATATATTCGAGAACTTTAGAACAATGAGTTTGCATCACTTCAAGTTAGATCCAGCTTATTATGTAACTGCTCCTGGCTTTAGTTGGGATGCGATGCTCCTTTATACTGGCGTTCAATTAGAATTAATAACTGATCTTGAAATATATCAAATGTTAGAAAAAGGAGTTCGAGGTGGTTTAGCGCAATGTACATTGAGACATGCTCAAGCAAATAATAAGTACTTACCAAATTTTAATCAATCGAATCCATCCAGTTTCCTCATATATCTTGATTGCAATAACTTATATGGTTTTGTTATGATGAAAAAATTACCCATAGCTGATTTTAGATTCATATCACCAGAACAAATAAATTGTATAAATATTGAAAACGTTTTGGATGACAGTGATTTTGGATATATTTTGGAAGTCGATTTGGAGTATCCTAATTACTTACATAATGCACACGGTGAATTACCTTTTTGTGTTGAGAAACTCGCTCCATCAGGCAGTAAATCTAAAAAACTAATAGCAAATCTGTATAATAAATATTGTTATGTGATTCATTACGTCCATTTAAAGGAATGTTTAAAACAAGGGCTAGTATTGAAAAAGATTCATCGTGTCATTACATTTAGACAAGAAAGTTTTCTTAAGAAATATATAGATTTGAATACAAGTTTGCGTCAAGCCTCAAAGTCAGATTTTGAGAAAGACTATTTCAAACTGTTAAACAACTCAATATTTGGTAAAACTATAGAGAATAAGCGAAAGCAAGTGAATGTTAAGCTGGTATCTCATTGGGAAGACACCAATAATGTGACCAATAAATCGATCGGTGCTCGAAAACTGATTGCCAAACCAAATTTACAATCTGTATCCATTTTTTCAGAAAACTTTGCTGCCTTTCAGTTTAATCTAGAAAAAATAATTTTGGACCGACCAATATATGTCGGATTTACTGTGTTAGAGTACGCAAAACAACATCTGTATCAATTCCATTATAATTATATCAAACAAAAATTTGGCGACAATGCAAAACTTTGTTATACTGATACTGATAGTTTGTTATATTTAGTTTATACAGATGATGTGTATAAAGACATTAAGAATGATATTCAAAAGTTCGATACCAGTAATTTTGCTGAAAATAATGTTTACAGAATGCCGAGAATTAATAATAAAATACCCGGTTTATTCAAAGATGAGATGGCTGGTGAATTAATAACAGAATTTGTGGGGCTAAGAGCCAAACTTTACTGTATTAAGAGTGCTAAAGAGGTCATAAAAAAAGCCAAAGGTGTATCTAAGTCTGTAATTAAATCTTTAAATTCACAACATTACACAGAATGTTTGTTTGACGATAAAGATTTGAAATTTAAGATGAATATGATTAAGTCATTGAAACATACTTTGTATTCACAAGAAGTAAATACGTTAGTTTTAAATCGAAATGATGACAAACGTTATATATTACCTAATCAAATTGATACAGTAGCATGGGGTCACTACGCATACACTTAACTTATTTTTATCTAATGCGTGTTATTTTAAATGTGAATAAAATGTATTCAATGTATTTATAAGTTAGCGGTTGCTTGTTCTTAATAAATGAATATAAATATACTGGCTTTTAAATTGTTTATTTTACTCATAAAATTTTACTCTATAAAATAGTATCAAATGAGTAATAATAATCATTTGATAACAATGAAGCTTATGAAACAAACGTTAAGCTTGGATATTAGCCCTATTAATTTGGAAACAAAATCACGGCTATCAAAACATGGTGAATTGTTACCTAATAGCATTCGTTGTTTGATTTGTGGGCCATCTAATTGTGGTAAAACTAATGTAATGGTTTCTTTATTGTTACATAAAAACGGTCTTAGATTTAAGCACTTGAATTTATACACAAAAACCTCATTCCAAAGTGTATATTGTTTTCTCAAAGAAGTGTTATTAAGAGTTCCTGAAATTAAGTTTCAGGAATGTAGTAATAATAGTGAAGTTATACATCCAAATGATGCATTACCGAATACGGTGATGATTTTTGATGATGTGGTTTGTGAAAGTCAGAGCAACATTCGTAATTATTTCACTATGGGTAGACACAATCAAATAGATTGTTTTTATCTTTCGCAAACATATTCAAGGGTACCGAAACAGTTGATTCGCGATAATACAAATTTATTATTGCTCTTCAAACAAGATGAAATAAACTTAAAGCATATATACAATGAGCATGTAAATTCAGATATGTCATGGAATACATTTAGGCATATTTGTCATAATGTTTGGCGAGAAAAGCATAGTTTTTTAACTATAAATAAAGACTCTGAATTAAATAACGGCAGATATAGAAAAAATCTAGACACCTTTATATACTTATCCTGAAATAAAATATCGTCATTTGCAAGAGTTAAGTGAAAGCATAAAGACAAAAGATGAGTCTTAATATTAAAGAGCAGATAATAACATCATCAAATATCATAAAAAATAAACTCAAACAACTTAGAAATATAGAAGATCAAAACAACCATGAACTCAATAAAATGTTTAAACCTGTTACAGAACCTTTAACACAATTAATAGAATCTAATCAAAATAATGTAAAATGTGATTTTAATGTGAATACTATACACATGCCGACCAAATTAAATGATGCCACTACCTCCACACCATTAAAGGCATATGATTCATCGGATGCAGATTCAGAAACAGTACATTATGCTTCGGGCTCTGAATATTTTACTGATGTGGAAAACAATGATAACAAAGACGTATCTATAACAAAAAAATATCTGAGTGGGCTTTATGATATAAATATTCCTTTCGGTGTCCGGAAAGTAGGTGATCAGTTAATGATGGGTAACTGTCTAGTTAAAATAATTTCCTCAATCGATGGTGACATGGAACCATGTAGAATCAAGATTGATAATGCTGAATATCAGTTGACTGAAGGACTTAAAGAGGTGTTATTACATAAAAAACCGAATCTAGAATTGGTTACTGAAAATGATAAAAATGCTTATAAAAACATCTTGTTAGAAACGAATGCTCATAAGCGTGATTATGATGATAATGGTCAGATAAAGGGAGACAAAGGTGAAAAATATAAACAAATTATTAAACCCATGTTCATCACATCAGCAGTTGATAATAGTAAAAAAGTTGGTGGTAACATAAACGTATTGAAGAAATATAGAAAAAATACGGATTTTATCTATTGGGATGACCCTAATGAGCTAGTTGAGAGATTAAAACTTCTCATTGCTTCCAAACAAGCTGGAAATACAAATCAAGATAATGAAATTATTTCCATCATTGAAGAACTACAGGAAGCGGGTATAATAAAATCATAAAAACATAGTCATGATAAAAATTCGCTTAGTTGTTAAACGGTTGTCAAGGATTAAAGAAGCTAAAATGAGTAAAGAAGATGTAGTGAACGAAATACACAAGAATGCAAGAGTAAATTTTCTCCGAAGATGCGTTGTACTCAAAGACATAGATGATCTTTGGCAAGCTGATCTCATTGATGTACAAAAAATATCAAATAATAATTCAAATTATAATTTTATACTTATCGTTATTGACTGCTTTTCAAAGTACATTTGGGTGAGACCCTTAAAAAACAAAACTAAAGATTCTGTAACAAAATCATTTCAATGCATTTTGTCTAATGGTAGAGTGCCTATAAACTTGCAAACAGATTGGGGTAAAGAATTCTACAATAAAAGTTTTAAAGAGCTTATGCAATTCTCCTTCTCCCCCGGACCCCTGCGCAAGGCAGACGTATTTAAAGCCAAATCCTATTAAAATTTAATATCAACATTTTATCCAAATTATATTCAAAAAAGCAGTGCGAAAAATAGGACTTCATAACCCGCAAGGAGTTAGAGCCCCGGTGAGTGATTCATTCAAGTTAACACTGCACACTACTGCACCACGACGCAGCGCACACACACGCAAGTTCAAAACTGGTCCTACGCTGTTTGCAACTGCAGCGAACTCAAGCTCTACGTCACAGCGCACGTCACGCGCGGGGCTTTGTCAAGTTACCTTGCACAGTACTGCACTACGACTGCAGCGCACGCACACACGCAAATAACCAAACTGGTCCTGCGCCGGCGCCGGTTGTGACTATAGTGAACTCAAGCTCTACGTCACAGCGTACGTCACTCGCGTTGCTTTGTCACTCGCTCGGCGCTTATATCTCCATAAATATTCTGGGCGCCTAGTACTTTGCTTTGCTAAACTTGCTGTCTTCATAATGCCAAAAGTACAACGCTCACCTCCTTCTTCGTCTTCGGGTAAATCGCTGCTTTTACCTCCTATAACGCATTGTTTGTCTGACTCTAACTTGTCTGAAGTTGCTTCAAAACAAATAAACATTGCTGCGCCTAGGCTGGGCCGCGATGCAACGAGCGACCCAAACATTGCTCTAAGAAAACGTAAACGTGAAGGCGATATATCCAAGGATGAGTTACTTGATATGTTTTCCTCGTTAAAGAAAGACCAGGATGAAAGATTCGCAGCACTTATGAAGAAAATGGAAGATGGTATTCAAGTAAATACGGAACAAAACACTTCGATAATAAAGTCAGTGGATTTTTTGGGCCAAAAATATGAAGAATTAGTCTCCAGAATTGATTTACTGGAACGTGAAAAAATGGAGGACAGGAAATATATAAAATTGCTGGAAAACAAACTGGAGCAGTTTGATCGTTCTCTTCGCTCTTCGAGCATTGAAATACGTAATATTCCAAAAAAATCTCCCGAGACAAAAAATGATTTATTGGACATAGTGAAAAAAATGGGAACGGCTCTCGGCGTGGATCTACAGGCAGCAGATATCAAAGATATTTACCGCATAAATACGCATAAGGACTCAAACCAGCCAATTGTGACCGACTTCATAAGCACACTTACACGAGATAAAATTATTGGGAGCCTAAAATCATACAATAAACGTAATACTCAGAACAAATTCAACTCAACGAATTTAAAATTATCTGGACCTCTAAAACCGGTTTTTATATCAGAGTATCTCTCTCCTCAAACGAAGAAATTATTCTTTTTAGCCCGCGAGTTTGCTAAAGAATATGGATACCGGTTTTGCTGGACCTCGAGAGGAAAAGTATTTATAAGACGCTCGGAGGGCTCTCCACTCATAAAAATCAGTACGGAGAGCGACCTAGAAAACCTAAAGTCTAAGTGACTATTGTCTAAGCGCTATTTACAAACCATTGTTTTAGATATTGTACTAACATTACTTTTAAAGTTAATTTTATATTGTACTACTTTTAATCATAGATTTTGTATTATTAAAGATTGTGATCTAAGGTTCAATACTTATAAGTTTATTAAATTTTTATATTACATGTATTTGCATTTAATATCATATAAAATATTGATTATGATTATTTTAATATACTCGTATTGTTTATTTTTATACTATATTTTTATTTTATCATTTTATTATAGCTTACACACAACAAATAACACATTTAACATAACCTTACATACTAAAAATCAATCTATATGGTCGTATTATATTTTGCTAATACTATATTATACATGCATATTTAGCAACAAGAATATTAGAGACACGACTACTATTTTTATGGATTATGGATAGCAACATCTATATTGTTGATGAAATTGACAAGTCTGACAACATCAATTGCACCTATATAGGGGATTCTATTAATTGCAAATCTATATTATGCGAAGAAACTGATTTAAAAAGCTCTCTAGTTATAATTTCTTTAAACATACGAAGCATTAACGCAAACTTCGATTATTTTCTCGCATTTATAAGTAACTTGGAAGTTGTGGTAGATGTTTTTGTGCTCACTGAATGCTGGACGAGCGAAATTAATCCACCGCCAGTCCTTGATAACTACAATTTACATTGGACAAAAAACAAATTAAATCAAAATGACGGGGTTGTAGTCTATGTGAGGCAAGAATTAGATTCTTTTTCTTGTGAACCAAAATGCAGCGAGGGTAACTGTATTGTTGTGACAGTTTCATCAGAAATTTCAATTGTATGCTCATACCGACCTCCGTGTTACAGAAATACTAGTAACTACATAACATCACTTGATTATATTCTCTCAAGTTTATCAACCCAATCAATTGTTTTCACAGGTGATATAAACATTAATATCATCTCCGAAAATCAGAGTGACAACGCTAATGATTATTTAAACCTTTTCGCAACTTTGGGTTTCAGACAGGGCATTAATGTTGCCACACGGGGGCTCTCATGTCTTGACCATTTTATGGTTAAAACAACCAAAAAGTGGAAAACTTTGGTATTTGAGCAACAACTTACTGATCACTCACCAATATTGCTATGCTTAGCACAAACTAAAATTAATAAACCTACGGCACACTATAATAAAGTTATTGTTGACTATCACAGTATTTGCGAACACCTTAGTAATGAAAAGTGGGTTGATCTGTATTTGAGCGATAACGTTAACTCTGCCACTAAAGCTTTCATCACCCGGTTAACTCACGTTCTTAGCAAGAACACCATTCTCAGAACCTTTCCAAAAAGACTTCAGCCTCTCAAGCCATGGATTACTACAGGTGTAGTTAAGTGCATTAGAAAGCGAGATAAATTACATAAAAAAGCTAAGAATGCTCCAAATGATGATAATATTAGAAATAATTATATAAAATATAGAAATAATTGCAATAAAATAATTAAAAATTTAAAAAACGATTACTATAAAAATAAATTTTCTTTGTGTCAGGGAAATATTAAGAAAACTTGGAGCCTCATAAAAGAGGTGTGTAACTTTAAGAACCCTAATATACCCTCCCGTGAACTTTTAAATATATGTAATGACCCTGTGCACTCATTAAATACTGTTAATATTTTTTTCACGACCGTAGGTAAATCTTTAGCCAATACTACTCTTGACAAGATTGATAAAACTGAAACTGAACTGGCTCTGTTAGATAGAGGTACCTGCTCTCCTGTTAACTCTATGTGTCTCTATTTAACTGATACAGACGAAGTTATGTCCTTAATTTTAGGACTAAAAACAAACAGTACACCTGGCAGGGACAATATATCATCGATGCTACTAAAGAAATGTGTTAAGTTTTTGGTCCACCCTATTACATATTTGTGCAACTTAAGCCTTGAAACGGGATGCTTCCCGGACGATTTTAAAACAGCTTTAGTTTGTCCTATTTTTAAATCAGGAGACAAATCCAATCCATCAAACTATCGCCCTATTTCTTTACTATCCTCGCTATCTAAAATTTTAGAAAAACTAGTTAAAAAGAGACTGATTAATTATTTGGAAACTAATAAACTTCTGAGCGATAACCAATATGGTTTTAGAAGTGGGAGATCTACAGAGGACGCTGTTTTGATGTTAACCTCAATAATCACCAATCAACTAGATAAGGGTAATAAATGTGTAGGTGTCTTTTTGGACCTTCAAAAGGCATTTGATTCAGTATCAATACCAATCTTACTGAGTCGACTGGAAAATCTTGGAGTTCGAGGAATAGCGTTAGATTGGTTTTCTGACTATCTATCTGGGCGAACTCAGAGAGTCCGCGTTGATGACAAAGTGAGTGATAGCGCAGAATGTGTGTTTGGGGTACCTCAAGGTAGCAATCTCGGTCCGGTCCTTTTTCTTGTATACATAAACAGTCTGTGCAATTTTGCACTTACTGGCCTTGACTTGCTTATGTTTGCGGATGACACGGTTTTAATTTTGCATGATAAGACCTGGGCTGGAGTTGCTGAACTAACTGAAAGGAGTCTCTGCAAAGTCACGGAATGGCTTGAAAATAGTTTGCTTACCTTGAACTCTAATAAAACTAAATATATGTGTTTTAGCAAAACGGCGGCCGGGGATCCCGGACTCAAATTCAGTTTGCAAAGTCACTCATATCCATGCAATCGTAGCCGCATTAGTAACTGTTCCTGCACAATCTTGTCACGGGTGAATTCCATTAGATACCTTGGTGTAATCCTAGATGACCACCTAAATTGGAATTTACATATAGCGTCGTTAACTACTAGATTAAGAAGACTTATTTATGTTTTTCGGAACTTGCGACGGGTAGCGGATAAAGAGCTGGTTTTACAAACTTATAAAGCTTTGTGCGAATGCCTGATAAGGTACTGCATATGTGTTTGGGGTAAGGCGGCTAAGTCTTATTTAATAACTGCCGAGCGGGCACAGCGAGCTTTGCTTAAAGTCCTACTTTATCTCCCATATAGGCACTCTACCACAGAGCTCTACAGAATGGCTAACGTCTTGAGCATTCGGAAAATGTACTTATCCGAAACAATTAAACGATACCACAGTAAAATAGTTCCAAATCTAATATTAAAGAAAAGAAGGATAGAACGTTACCCTATACCTAAAGTAAAAAGTCGTTTTGCCCATAGACACTTTGACGTTACAGCTCCTCATCTATATAATACTTTTAGCCGTAAATTAAAGGACCTTAAAGGAAAATGCATTAGAGAACTGAAGCAGATATTAATAAATTGGCTAAAAGATCTTTCTTATGACGAAGTGGAAGCTATTCTTGTTAAGACATAGATATTTATATTTTTTTTTATATTACATGTATTTTATTGATTTTTATAGGTATATCTATTATAATTATATATTTTATATTTAAAGTGTATATATTTGTATTTTATTTCATTTATTTATTTGTTTAGATTATTATAGGTATTAATTTAAGTATTTTAATAATAACATTAAATTATATATTTATCGGTATAAAGTTATTATTAATTTATTGAACCAATCACATATAAATTTGTTATAAATTCAATCTTACCTTTTTCTGTAGTTTAAATTTCATTTTTGTTCACAAAAAACTAGATTTTGTTAATTTAATTTCATTTATAGAGACATAAATTGTAATAGGGCATCATATTGGAGAAGCCATTGGCTCCTGAAATACAGTTTTTTACTAGTTCGGGAGCCTATGGGTCTATATCTTTGTTTAAACATTTGTTTATGTCAATAAAGAAATTTTTACTTTTTAAAAAAAAAAAAAAAAAAAAAAAAAAAAAAAAAAAAAAAAAATTGCATTCTATAAACCATTACTCAACGTATTCATCTAAAAAGGCTTCTATTGTCGAAAGAGTTATACGAACTGTAAAGGGTAAACTTTATAAGACGTTTAGTTTGAAAGGTAATTTTCAATGGGCTGATGGAACCTTAGATAAAGTTGTGGATGATTACAATCATACTCAACATAGAACTATTCAAATGAGTCCAGCCCAGGTTAATAAGGATACAAAACAGATTGTGATGCATAAATATAATGTTCTGAATAAATCAATAATTAACACTTCAGCAGTCGCTAAAGGGTCTATCAGACCCAGTCGCCCATTGTTTGCATGGTAACTATTGAATCTTAAGGATTGCAACATTGCCGCTCTTAGTACCTTCCGACGTTGGATTGAGACAGCGAATAACAGTCGCAGCAGACAGTTGACGCGCTGCGCTCGAGTGCTAGGGACTTAAAAGGTGCTTATGGGTTATTTGGACCCGGTAGCGACTATATACGTAAGTGATTTTTCATAACTTTATAACCCTTATTAATTATTTAAAATTTGTTTTTATTATAAAAAAATGGTAACCTTATAGGCCCGAGGTTATGGGATATTGAAGAATGCTTGAACGAAGGAATAGATAATGAAGAATGCTCAGACACAGAAGACTTTTTAGAAATAAATTACCATGAAACAGATTCCTAACAAGATGGCGACGAAGAAATGCAAAATGCAGAGAGACCTGAAGAAACTAGCTCCTCAAGGAGTCAAGTTGTGCAGCAAATTGAAAATTCACTAAAGCAATATGTGTGTGAACTGCAATAACAATATTTGACTTGCAAAGTGACAAAAGAAGGTATTTTAGACTGTTGATTTTCAGAGAAGTTTTTTTTTTTTTTACCAAATAATGATGGATCTCTTATTGTGATTTGGAATAAGTACATTATAGTAGTATTAGAAAAATAAAGAAACTTAATGTTATTTTCGTTATTTACTAAGATATAAGATAATGGTTAAAATGTGTCGTTAAAGTTAGTTGAATTTTAGTATGTTTTTAGATTGCGTTTTATTATGAATAAAAGTAATAAATATAAATGTTTAATACCATTTGTAATTTCATTTTATAATATAATTACCGTTAGGAAATACAAAATAACATTAAATTCAGTAATTAAAGAAAAATCCAGCAATATTAAACTGGGTCCGGTGGACACGGTAGCGACTCCTAGCGTATCAAAACAGGGCGCGACTGCCCAAGTGTTAAAAGAAAAAGCCGTTTTGCTGTGGGTAATGTAGTACGAATAAGTAAGCACAAAGCACACTTTGATAAAGGATACACTCCAAATTGGTCGACAGAATTATTTAAAGTAGTTGAAGTTCAGAATACTAATCCACCAACGTATCTGCTGGAAGACTCTAGAAAAAATAGAATTTTGGGGTCATTTTATGCTCAAGAGCTTCAGAAAACAAAAAATCCTGATGTGTATTTAGTTGAAAAAGTACTAAAGAAAAAAGGGAGTAAAGTGTTGGTTAAGTGGTTAGGATTACCACCTCAAGAAAATAGTTGGATTAGCAACACTAATATATTATAAATATCAAGTGTAATTTTGTCATTCTTCGTTTACTTATGGAAGGGAAAGGTCTTGTGAATAGTGTTATAAATTATCTACCGTTTGAGTTACATCTTCCGGGCTATAATTATTGCGGACCAGGTACAAACTTACGGAAGAGACTTAACAGAGGTGACAAAGGTGTTAATCAACTTGACGAGTATTGCAAGCAACACGATATTGCATATATGAAAACAGATAATTTACAAACCAGACACGCAGCAGATAAGATTTTAATGAAAATGTCTAAGAAACGAGCATCATCATCTTCCAATGCGAGTGTAGGAGAAAAACTTGCCGCGAATATTGTTAACAAAGCAATGCTGACGAAGCTTTCAAATGGATCGGGCTTAAAAAAAGGTTTTAAAAAAGTTGTTGCATATGCGAAAAAAAATATCCGTAAAGCAAAACCGAAATGTAAAAAGCTGGCTATCGATTTAGCTATTGCTGCAATTAAAGATCTTGGATCTGATTCTGAGGTGAAAATTCCACGTGTGATACCGCTACCGAAGACAGGAGGATTCTTACCACTAATACCAATAATTACGGGGCTATCTGCTGCTGGTGCTCTAGTTAAAAAAACATCCGCTATATCACGCATGGTAAAAACATTTCAGGTGGCACAAAAAACATGGAATGTGATGAAAAGTCTAAATCAGAATTTTGAACCGGTATGTCTAGGCAATGGATTACAGCTTAAACCATATAAAGGTGGTTTGGGTATTTACGCCTCGACAAAAAACTGAATAAACAGCTACCTGATCGTCCTCTTACCAACATTGATATAATGAAATATTCAAAAAAACATATTCCGTATTTTAGAGGAGTATTCATGAGAGATCAATTACCTAAACAACCACGCAAAATTGAATGTGGTATAATTAATTTGGATAACTCTAAAAATCAAGGAACGCATTGGGTAGCTTATGTTAAGAGAAATGAACATATTGAATATTTTGATAGTTATGGTGATCTTAAACCACCGACAGAATTTATAAGGTACTTGGGTGACAACATTCGCTATAACTATATTAATTATCAGGGCAGTCATCCATATAACTGTGGTCATTTATGTCTAAAATTTCTTGAAAATCGTATGTTTAATTTCAAATAAATTGTATGATTGAAACATAATAGTTCAGTATTAGTCTATACTTTGAATAAATAAGTAGCATTATTTACTACAAATATTAAATATGATTGATTTCAATGTTAGAAAACGTAAGAAAAGTGGTGGTACATCTACAAAAACGAATAGTTTAACCCGTGATTCCATTAAACGCGCACGTATCGTGCCAGCTCTCAGTGAGATTAATAAAGAGTTTTTAAGAAATTTGGGTTTTAAACTATGAGTATCTTGCAAATTAATGAAGCGCCTCATTTTGACAACTCTATCGAGGGTTATGAAGTGCATTCCTATACTCCATACACCAATAGCTTCAAAGAAAACGATGAAATACGAATACCAATTAATCAGCAAGACACTTATCTACTCCCTGCAGGCAGCTCCATTTACATTGAAGGTTGTATAGAAGTATATACGAAGGATGCTGCGGGTAAACTTATAAGAAAGGAGAGTCAGCTTAACAATAACCCTATACCGTTTCTTTTTCATGATATAAGATATGAGATAAATGGCGTTGAAATTGATCGTATTAGACATGTCGGTATTACTTCTACAATTAAATCTTACATTTCAATGAATGAGGGAGAAAGTAAACAGGCTGCTCTATGGGGATGGAACTTGAATGGAACCAAATCTGCAAAAGGTATTTTTAATGCAGTATTGCCCCTCAGTAAACTATTAGGATTTGCTGAAGACTATAACAAAATCATATTAAACTGTAAACACGAATTAATTATAACAAGATGTAAATCTAATCATGATGCTCTCATACTTGATAATAATAATCATGTGATCGTAAATATTGAAAGAATTCAATGGCGTGTACCTCATATTAAAGTTTCCGATCGGGAGAGATTACTACTCTTAAAACAGTTAGAAAAAGATAAGCCAATACAAATAGCATTCCGAAACTGGGATACATATGAATATCCATTGTTACCTAAAACAAAGAAGCATTCATGGTCCATTAAAACTGCCTCCCAACTTGAAAAACCTAGATATGTAATATTCGGTCTTCAGACAGCTGAGAAAAGTTTAAAGGATAGAAATTGTTCACTGTTTGATCATTGTAATTTAACTAATGTTACATTATTTTTAAATTCACTCCATATGATGCACTTAAACTTGATTTTGATAATGGAAAATACCGTATATTATATGAAATGTACATGAGATTCCGTCAGTCTTATTACAACTCTCCAGTTGACCCGCTGCTTGATATCACGCAGTTTAAAGAAAAGGCGCCTTTGTTTGTAATAGACTGTTCAAGGCAAAATGAAACATTAAAAATTGGACCAGTTGATGTAAGACTTGATATAGAAAGTGATAAAGATTTTCCTGACAAAACGAGTGCCTATTGTCTCATTATCAACGATCGTATTATAGAATATAAACCTCTCAGCAGTACAGTTCGTAAGATATCATGAAGCTAATAGTCGATGTTCAAGGTTTCAAAACTGAATCAAATCAGTTTATACCAAAAGAGATAGCTATTCTGAATGGTGAAGGAATACAAAGTTTTTTACTACGTCAACCTTATCCATTTTATGATCTAACCAAAAAAGAAATGAGACAGGTTGACTGGATTGAGAGAAATAGAAATATATATTGGAAGGAAGGATTCATACCTTTTTCAAGTTATAAACATCTCATTTCACCTCTACTAGAAAATAAATGTATTTATGTAAAAGGCGATGAAAAAGTAAAGTGGGTAACAGAAATGTTTAATAATCATAATGTGGTAAACTTAGAAAATTTTAAATGCCCAAACTTTTATACTTTGTACGATCATTATAAAAACTGTAGTGATGTCTATAAATGTATCTATCATAAGAATATCTGTGCTTTGAAAAATGTAATTTGTTTGAATAAATGGTGTATTGATAATAAAGTTGTAAGTTAACTCAATTAGATGTACTCATTATACATAAGATCTTGTGTAGTCCTTATAATGTTACTAAGTAGTTTTAATAAGTGTTTTTTTATTTTTAATAAAATTGTATCCTTACTGAATAAGTTGTTTTAATATGATAAATACATGTCTACTGTAAGTAACAAAGTATTTTTCATCTGAATATAAATATAAAACAATTCACAATCATATCGGTGGTCCAATCATAATTTGTTATTTGATTCTGAGTAGATGATGGATCTGATGGATTGAACAGAGTTAAAAGAGACCAGTTGCACAATGAATTGAACTGAGTAGGGATCAGTTATCAATTCACAATCATGTCGATAGTCCGATCATAAATTCTTTATTTGATTCTGAGTAGATGATAGATCTGATGGATTAAACAGAGTTAAAAGAGACTAGTTGCACGATTAATTGGACTTAGTAGGAACCTGTTACCAAAAGTGGTTTGAATGGAGCACAATCAAGGAGACCAGTTGGAGTAGAACGATTCAAGTTACAGTATGGTGAAGCTGCCTCTGATTTAGGTATCTGATTAGTTGAATAGAATAGATCGATTCAAGTTACAATATGGTGAAGCTGCCTCTGAATGATATGAGGCAGCTTAACCATATTTACACTACTGTCGCCACATAACATCCCGCACGACCAGCAACAGAAAGAATCACATTCTTTGGATAAATAACACATATTTTATATTAAAAACATTACCTTACCTACATTTTTTGGTGTTTTTTCTAAATTTTGTTTGACAACTTACCTTAAATTCCGTTTATTTCTGTTTGTAATACCTCTGCCCACCTCCCCGCACGTCCCTGCAACAGAAAAAACACAGATTTTTACATAAAAATTCAAAAAATCACTAAAATAAGGCATTTCAAAGCCACTCGTAAATCCACCTAAGTCCTCATACGAAAACAACAAAGTGTTGATTTCGATCGATATTATTGACATTATTTACAAGTATTTTGAGTTAATTTTGACCGTTGACCGAGCTCTTAGCTATTGCTAATTTATTTGAGCTGTTTTCAGCATTATATATATAAGAATAATATAAGAAAACACACTGCCAAAATACTTGGCATATAAAATATTTAATAATTGACGACTTTTTGAAAGTTTCGTTTGGGATATCTTCCAAATTCCTGTTTATTCCTTTTTGTATCGTCGCCACATAACATCCCGCACGACCAGCAACAGAAAGAATCACATTCTTTGGATAAATAACACATATTTTATATTAAAAACATTACCTTACCAACATTTTTTGGTGTTTTTTCTAAATTTTGTTTGACAACTTACCTTAAATTCCGTTTATTTCTGTTTGTAATACCTCTGCCCACCTCCCCGCACGTCCCTGCAACAGAAAAAACACAGATTTTTACATAAAAATTCAAAAAATCACTAAAATAAGGCATTTCAAAGCCACTCGTAAATCCACCTAAGTCCTCATACGAAAACAACAAAGTGTTGATTTCGATCGATATTATTGACATTATTTACAAGTATTTTGAGTTAATTTTGACCGTTGACCGAGCTCTTAGCTATTGCTAATTTATTTGAGCTGTTTTCAGCATTATATATATAAGAATAATATAAGAAAACACACTGCCAAAATACTTGGCATATAAAATA
Source organism: Gymnoscelis rufifasciata (assembly GCA_929108375.1). Lineage (NCBI taxonomy): Eukaryota > Metazoa > Arthropoda > Insecta > Lepidoptera > Geometridae > Gymnoscelis > Gymnoscelis rufifasciata. The sequence goes on along the minus strand of OV815319.1, from coordinate 2,117,120 downwards.
TTTAATAATTGACGACTTTTTGAAAGTTTCGTTTGGGATATCTTCCAAATTCCTGTTTATTCCTGTTTGTATCGTCGCCACATAACATCCCGCACGACCAGCAACAGAAAGAATCACATTCTTTGGATAAATAACACATATTTTATATTAAAAACATTACCTTACCAACATTTTTTGGTGTTTTTTCTAAATTTTGTTTGACAACTTACCTTAAATTCCGTTTATTTCTGTTTGTAATACCTCTGCCCACCTCCCCGCACGTCCCTGCAACAGAAAAAACACAGATTTTTACATAAAAATTCAAAAAATCACTAAAATAAGGCATTTCAAAGCCACTCGTAAATCCACCTAAGTCCTCATACGAAAACAACAAAGTGTTGATTTCGATCGATATTATTGACATTATTTACAAGTATTTTGAGTTAATTTTGACCGTTGACCGAGCTCTTAGCTATTGCTAATTTATTTGAGCTGTTTTCAGCATTATATATATAAGAATAATATAAGAAAACACACTGCCAAAATACTTGGCATATAAAATATTTAATAATTGACGACTTTTTGAAAGTTTCGTTTGGGATATCTTCCAAATTCCTGTTTATTCCTGTTTGTATCGTCGCCACATAACATCCCGCACGACCAGCAACAGAAAGAATCACATTCTTTGGATAAATAACACATATTTTATATTAAAAACATTACCTTACCAACATTTTTTGGTGTTTTTTCTAAATTTTGTTTGACAACTTACCTTAAATTCCGTTTATTTCTGTTTGTTATACCTCTGCCCACCTCCCCGCACGTCCCTGCAACAGAAAAAACACAGATTTTTACATAAAAATTCAAAAAATCACTAAAATAAGGCATTTCAAAGCCACTCGTAAATCCACCTAAGTCCTCATACGAAAACAACAAAGTGTTGATTTCGATCGATATTATTGACATTATTTACAAGTATTTTGAGTTAATTTTGACCGTTGACCGAGCTCTTAGCTATTGCTAATTTATTTGAGCTGTTTTCAGCATTATATATATAAGAATAATATAAGAAAACACACTGCCAAAATACTTGGCATATAAAATATTTAATAATTGACGACTTTTTGAAAGTTTCGTTTGGGATATCTTCCAAATTCCTGTTTATTCCTGTTTGTATCGTCGCCACATAACATCCCGCACGACCAGCAACAGAAAGAATCACATTCTTTGGATAAATAACACATTTTATATTAAAAACATTACCTTACCAACATTTTTTGGTGTTTTTTCTAAATTTTGTTTGACAACTTACCTTAAATTCCGTTTATTTCTGTTTGTAATACCTCTGCCCACCTCCCCACACGTCCCTGCAACAGAAAAAACACAGATTTTTACATAAAAATTCAAAAAATCACTAAAATAAGGCATTTCAAAGCCACTCGTAAATCCACCTAAGTCCTCATACGAAAACAACAAAGTGTTGATTTCGATCGATATTATTGACATTATTTACAAGTATTTTGAGTTAATTTTGACCGTTGACCGAGCTCTTAGCTATTGCTAATTTATTTGAGCTGTTTTCAGCATTATATATATAAGAATAATATAAGAAAACACACTGCCAAAATACTTGGCATATAAAATATTTAATAATTGACGACTTTTTGAAAGTTTCGTTTGGGATATCTTCCAAATTCCTGTTTATTCCTGTTTGTATCGTCGCCACATAACATCCCGCACGACCAGCAACAGAAAGAATCACATTCTTTGGATAAATAACACATATTTTATATTAAAAACATTACCTTACCAACATTTTTTGGTGTTTTTTCTAAATTTTGTTTGACAACTTACCTTAAATTCCGTTTATTTCTGTTTGTAATACCTCTGCCCACCTCCCCGCACGTCCCTGCAACAGAAAAAACACAGATTTTTACATAAAAATTCAAAAAATCACTAAAATAAGGCATTTCAAAGCCACTCGTAAATCCACCTAAGTCCTCATACGAAAACAACAAAGTGTTGATTTCAATCGATATTATTGACATTATTTACAAGTATTTTGAGTTAATTTTGACCGTTGACCGAGCTCTTAGCTATTGCTAATTTATTTGAGCTGTTTTCAGCATTATATATATAAGAATAATATAAGAAAACACACTGCCAAAATACTTGGCATATAAAATATTTAATAATTGACGACTTTTTGAAAGTTTCGTTTGGGATATCTTCCAAATTCCTGTTTATTCCTGTTTGTATCGTCGCCACATAACATCCCGCACGACCAGCAACAGAAAGAATCACATTCTTTGGATAAATAACACATATTTTATATTAAAAACATTACCTTACCAACATTTTTTGGTGTTTTTTCTAAATTTTGTTTGACAACTTACCTTAAATTCCGTTTATTTCTGTTTGTAATACCTCTGCCCACCTCCCCGCACGTCCCTGCAACAGAAAAAACACAGATTTTTACATAAAAATTCAAAAAATCACTAAAATAAGGCATTTCAAAGCCACTCGTAAATCCACCTAAGTCCTCATACGAAAACAACAAAGTGTTGATTTCGATCGATATTATTGACATTATTTACAAGTATTTTGAGTTAATTTTGACCGTTGACCGAGCTCTTAGCTATTGCTAATTTATTTGAGCTGTTTTCAGCATTATATATATAAGAATAATATAAGAAAACACACTGCCAAAATACTTGGCATATAAAATATTTAATAATTGACGACTTTTTGAAAGTTTCGTTTGGGATATCTTCCAAATTCCTGTTTATTCCTGTTTGTATCGTCGCCACATAACATCCCGCACGACCAGCAACAGAAAGAATCACATTCTTTGGATAAATAACACATATTTTATATTAAAAACATTACCTTACCAACATTTTTTGGTGTTTTTTCTAAATTTTGTTTGACAACTTACCTTAAATTCCGTTTATTTCTGTTTGTAATACCTCTGCCCACCTCCCCGCACGTCCCTGCAACAGAAAAAACACAGATTTTTACATAAAAATTCAAAAAATCACTAAAATAAGGCATTTCAAAGCCACTCGTAAATCCACCTAAGTCCTCATACGAAAACAACAAAGTGTTGATTTCAATCGATATTATTGACATTATTTACAAGTATTTTGAGTTAATTTTGACCGTTGACCGAGCTCTTAGCTATTGCTAATTTATTTGAGCTGTTTTCAGCATTATATAATATAAGAATAATATAAGAAAACACACTGCCAAAATACTTGGCATATAAAATATTTAATAATTGACGACTTTTTGAAAGTTTCGTTTGGGATATCTTCCAAATTCCTGTTTATTCCTGTTTGTATCGTCGCCACATAACATCCCGCACGACCAGCAACAGAAAGAATCACATTCTTTGGATAAATAACACATATTTTATATTAAAAACATTACCTTACCAACATTTTTTGGTGTTTTTTCTAAATTTTGTTTGACAACTTACCTTAAATTCCGTTTATTTCTGTTTGTAATACCTCTGCCCACCTCCCCGCACGTCCCTGCAACAGAAAAAACACAGATTTTTACATAAAAATTCAAAAAATCACTAAAATAAGGCATTTCAAAGCCACTCGTAAATCCACCTAAGTCCTCATACGAAAACAACAAAGTGTTGATTTCGATCGATATTATTGACATTATTTACAAGTATTTTGAGTTAATTTTGACCGTTGACCGAGCTCTTAGCTATTGCTAATTTATTTGAGCTGTTTTCAGCATTATATATATAAGAATAATATAAGAAAACACACTGCCAAAATACTTGGCATATAAAATATTTAATAATTGACGACTTTTTGAAAGTTTCGTTTGGGATATCTTCCAAATTCCTGTTTATTCCTGTTTGTATCGTCGCCACATAACATCCCGCACGACCAGCAACAGAAAGAATCACATTCTTTGGATAAATAACACATATTTTATATTAAAAACATTACCTTACCAACATTTTTTGGTGTTTTTTCTAAATTTTGTTTGACAACTTACCTTAAATTCCGTTTATTTCTGTTTGTAATACCTCTGCCCACCTCCCCGCACGTCCCTGCAACAGAAAAAACACAGATTTTTACATAAAAATTCAAAAAATCACTAAAATAAGGCATTTCAAAGCCACTCGTAAATCCACCTAAGTCCTCATACGAAAACAACAAAGTGTTGATTTCAATCGATATTATTGACATTATTTACAAGTATTTTGAGTTAATTTTGACCGTTGACCGAGCTCTTAGCTATTGCTAATTTATTTGAGCTGTTTTCAGCATTATATAATATAAGAATAATATAAGAAAACACACTGCCAAAATACTTGGCATATAAAATATTTAATAATTGACGACTTTTTGAAAGTTTCGTTTGGGATATCTTCCAAATTCCTGTTTATTCCTGTTTGTATCGTCGCCACATAACATCCCGCACGACCAGCAACAGAAAGAATCACATTCTTTGGATAAATAACACATATTTTATATTAAAAACATTACCTTACCAACATTTTTTGGTGTTTTTTCTAAATTTTGTTTGACAACTTACCTTAAATTCCGTTTATTTCTGTTTGTAATACCTCTGCCCACCTCCCCGCACGTCCCTGCAACAGAAAAAACACAGATTTTTACATAAAAATTCAAAAAATCACTAAAATAAGGCATTTCAAAGCCACTCGTAAATCCACCTAAGTCCTCATACGAAAACAACAAAGTGTTGATTTCGTTCGATATTATTGACATTATTTACAAGTATTTTGAGTTAATTTTGACCGTTGACCGAGCTCTTAGCTATTGCTAATTTATTTGAGCTGTTTTCAGCATTATATATATAAGAATAATATAAGAAAACACACTGCCAAAATACTTGGCATATAAAATATTTAATAATTGACGACTTTTTGAAAGTTTCGTTTGGGATATCTTCCAAATTCCTGTTTATTCCTGTTTGTATCGTCGCCACATAACATCCCGCACGACCAGCAACAGAAAGAATCACATTCTTTGGATAAATAACACATATTTTATATTAAAAACATTACCTTACCAACATTTTTTGGTGTTTTTTCTAAATTTTGTTTGACAACTTACCTTAAATTCCGTTTATTTCTGTTTGTTATACCTCTGCCCACCTCCCCGCACGTCCCTGCAACAGAAAAAACACAGATTTTTACATAAAAATTCAAAAAATCACTAAAATAAGGCATTTCAAAGCCACTCGTAAATCCACCTAAGTCCTCATACGAAAACAACAAAGTGTTGATTTCGATCGATATTATTGACATTATTTACAAGTATTTTGAGTTAATTTTGACCGTTGACCGAGCTCTTAGCTATTGCTAATTTATTTGAGCTGTTTTCAGCATTATATATATAAGAATAATATAAGAAAACACACTGCCAAAATACTTGGCATATAAAATATTTAATAATTGACGACTTTTTGAAAGTTTCGTTTGGGATATCTTCCAAATTCCTGTTTATTCCTGTTTGTATCGTCGCCACATAACATCCCGCACGACCAGCAACAGAAAGAATCACATTCTTTGGATAAATAACACATTTTATATTAAAAACATTACCTTACCAACATTTTTTGGTGTTTTTTCTAAATTTTGTTTGACAACTTACCTTAAATTCCGTTTATTTCTGTTTGTAATACCTCTGCCCACCTCCCCACACGTCCCTGCAACAGAAAAAACACAGATTTTTACATAAAAATTCAAAAAATCACTAAAATAAGGCATTTCAAAGCCACTCGTAAATCCACCTAAGTCCTCATACGAAAACAACAAAGTGTTGATTTCGATCGATATTATTGACATTATTTACAAGTATTTTGAGTTAATTTTGACCGTTGACCGAGCTCTTAGCTATTGCTAATTTATTTGAGCTGTTTTCAGCATTATATATATAAGAATAATATAAGAAAACACACTGCCAAAATACTTGGCATATAAAATATTTAATAATTGACGACTTTTTGAAAGTTTCGTTTGGGATATCTTCCAAATTCCTGTTTATTCCTGTTTGTATCGTCGCCACATAACATCCCGCACGACCAGCAACAGAAAGAATCACATTCTTTGGATAAATAACACATATTTTATATTAAAAACATTACCTTACCAACATTTTTTGGTGTTTTTTCTAAATTTTGTTTGACAACTTACCTTAAATTCCGTTTATTTCTGTTTGTAATACCTCTGCCCACCTCCCCGCACGTCCCTGCAACAGAAAAAACACAGATTTTTACATAAAAATTCAAAAAATCACTAAAATAAGGCATTTCAAAGCCACTCGTAAATCCACCTAAGTCCTCATACGAAAACAACAAAGTGTTGATTTCAATCGATATTATTGACATTATTTACAAGTATTTTGAGTTAATTTTGACCGTTGACCGAGCTCTTAGCTATTGCTAATTTATTTGAGCTGTTTTCAGCATTATATATATAAGAATAATATAAGAAAACACACTGCCAAAATACTTGGCATATAAAATATTTAATAATTGACGACTTTTTGAAAGTTTCGTTTGGGATATCTTCCAAATTCCTGTTTATTCCTGTTTGTATCGTCGCCACATAACATCCCGCACGACCAGCAACAGAAAGAATCACATTCTTTGGATAAATAACACATATTTTATATTAAAAACATTACCTTACCAACATTTTTTGGTGTTTTTTCTAAATTTTGTTTGACAACTTACCTTAAATTCCGTTTATTTCTGTTTGTAATACCTCTGCCCACCTCCCCGCACGTCCCTGCAACAGAAAAAACACAGATTTTTACATAAAAATTCAAAAAATCACTAAAATAAGGCATTTCAAAGCCACTCGTAAATCCACCTAAGTCCTCATACGAAAACAACAAAGTGTTGATTTCGATCGATATTATTGACATTATTTACAAGTATTTTGAGTTAATTTTGACCGTTGACCGAGCTCTTAGCTATTGCTAATTTATTTGAGCTGTTTTCAGCATTATATATATAAGAATAATATAAGAAAACACACTGCCAAAATACTTGGCATATAAAATATTTAATAATTGACGACTTTTTGAAAGTTTCGTTTGGGATATCTTCCAAATTCCTGTTTATTCCTGTTTGTATCGTCGCCACATAACATCCCGCACGACCAGCAACAGAAAGAATCACATTCTTTGGATAAATAACACATATTTTATATTAAAAACATTACCTTACCAACATTTTTTGGTGTTTTTTCTAAATTTTGTTTGACAACTTACCTTAAATTCCGTTTATTTCTGTTTGTAATACCTCTGCCCACCTCCCCGCACGTCCCTGCAACAGAAAAAACACAGATTTTTACATAAAAATTCAAAAAATCACTAAAATAAGGCATTTCAAAGCCACTCGTAAATCCACCTAAGTCCTCATACGAAAACAACAAAGTGTTGATTTCGATCGATATTATTGACATTATTTACAAGTATTTTGAGTTAATTTTGACCGTTGACCGAGCTCTTAGCTATTGCTAATTTATTTGAGCTGTTTTCAGCATTATATAATATAAGAATAATATAAGAAAACACACTGCCAAAATACTTGGCATATAAAATATTTAATAATTGACGACTTTTTGAAAGTTTCGTTTGGGATATCTTCCAAATTCCTGTTTATTCCTGTTTGTATCGTCGCCACATAACATCCCGCACGACCAGCAACAGAAAGAATCACATTCTTTGGATAAATAACACATATTTTATATTAAAAACATTACCTTACCAACATTTTTTGGTGTTTTTTCTAAATTTTGTTTGACAACTTACCTTAAATTCCGTTTATTTCTGTTTGTAATACCTCTGCCCACCTCCCCGCACGTCCCTGCAACAGAAAAAACACAGATTTTTACATAAAAATTCAAAAAATCACTAAAATAAGGCATTTCAAAGCCACTCGTAAATCCACCTAAGTCCTCATACGAAAACAACAAAGTGTTGATTTCGATCGATATTATTGACATTATTTACAAGTATTTTGAGTTAATTTTGACCGTTGACCGAGCTCTTAGCTATTGCTAATTTATTTGAGCTGTTTTCAGCATTATATATATAAGAATAATATAAGAAAACACACTGCCAAAATACTTGGCATATAAAATATTTAATAATTGACGACTTTTTGAAAGTTTCGTTTGGGATATCTTCCAAATTCCTGTTTATTCCTGTTTGTATCGTCGCCACATAACATCCCGCACGACCAGCAACAGAAAGAATCACATTCTTTGGATAAATAACACATATTTTATATTAAAAACATTACCTTACCAACATTTTTTGGTGTTTTTTCTAAATTTTGTTTGACAACTTACCTTAAATTCCGTTTATTTCTGTTTGTAATACCTCTGCCCACCTCCCCGCACGTCCCTGCAACAGAAAAAACACAGATTTTTACATAAAAATTCAAAAAATCACTAAAATAAGGCATTTCAAAGCCACTCGTAAATCCACCTAAGTCCTCATACGAAAACAACAAAGTGTTGATTTCAATCGATATTATTGACATTATTTACAAGTATTTTGAGTTAATTTTGACCGTTGACCGAGCTCTTAGCTATTGCTAATTTATTTGAGCTGTTTTCAGCATTATATAATATAAGAATAATATAAGAAAACACACTGCCAAAATACTTGGCATATAAAATATTTAATAATTGACGACTTTTTGAAAGTTTCGTTTGGGATATCTTCCAAATTCCTGTTTATTCCTGTTTGTATCGTCGCCACATAACATCCCGCACGACCAGCAACAGAAAGAATCACATTCTTTGGATAAATAACACATATTTTATATTAAAAACATTACCTTACCAACATTTTTTGGTGTTTTTTCTAAATTTTGTTTGACAACTTACCTTAAATTCCGTTTATTTCTGTTTGTAATACCTCTGCCCACCTCCCCGCACGTCCCTGCAACAGAAAAAACACAGATTTTTACATAAAAATTCAAAAAATCACTAAAATAAGGCATTTCAAAGCCACTCGTAAATCCACCTAAGTCCTCATACGAAAACAACAAAGTGTTGATTTCGATCGATATTATTGACATTATTTACAAGTATTTTGAGTTAATTTTGACCGTTGACCGAGCTCTTAGCTATTGCTAATTTATTTGAGCTGTTTTCAGCATTATATATATAAGAATAATATAAGAAAACACACTGCCAAAATACTTGGCATATAAAATATTTAATAATTGACGACTTTTTGAAAGTTTCGTTTGGGATATCTTCCAAATTCCTGTTTATTCCTGTTTGTATCGTCGCCACATAACATCCCGCACGACCAGCAACAGAAAGAATCACATTCTTTGGATAAATAACACATATTTTATATTAAAAACATTACCTTACCAACATTTTTTGGTGTTTTTTCTAAATTTTGTTTGACAACTTACCTTAAATTCCGTTTATTTCTGTTTGTAATACCTCTGCCCACCTCCCCGCACGTCCCTGCAACAGAAAAAACACAGATTTTTACATAAAAATTCAAAAAATCACTAAAATAAGGCATTTCAAAGCCACTCGTAAATCCACCTAAGTCCTCATACGAAAACAACAAAGTGTTGATTTCGATCGATATTATTGACATTATTTACAAGTATTTTGAGTTAATTTTGACCGTTGACCGAGCTCTTAGCTATTGCTAATTTATTTGAGCTGTTTTCAGCATTATATTATTAGAGGGGTATTTATAGGTTACTAAGTAAAATTACGTAAGACCACTCAAAAAATATATGAATCACTTTTACACAGTTTATTACAAATTAGTGTCTAACCTTAAAACAGTCTCCATCAGCACACCACTACAACACTTTTCACTTTTAGAGGTCTAGTCGCTACGACGCGCAGAAAACAGAATGTTGTGCTGAAGTCGCGAGTCGTTATATTAGGTTAGGTTTGACAACCGGAAACGACTCAGTACTACAGCTAACCATTCACTTAGTTTTAATAAATTAAGCGATACATTTAAAATTAATTAACTATTGTATAAATAATAACATAAATACTGAATATTTATGGTTACATTATATACATTTTATTGCAACAAAATCTTTCCAACCTAATTTATTTTTAAATGATATCGTTTTCCAACTATTTAAAATGATTCATTATCGGAATAAAATAACTTAGTACAATGGATTCATTATAAATTCTGCACTTAATTAATAGTTATCCTTACAGCTCGACCATCCTGTTGGAGCTAGTCCCTACGCGAGAGAGATCTTAATTGTTAAGAAATATTTTTAAATCATATTTTAATGCACAGATCACAATGACAATGCTTTCCTAATTAAACTTAACTAACATGAACTACATCTACCGTGTTAATCTAAATAATTATACAATTTCATTAAAACATGATGAAAAACAATATATTTTTGATCGCTTATCTAAGCCGTTGACTTCAGCGATGAGTTTTGCTAGCTTGGATCTGCAAACGGAGCTACAATGCTCTGTTAATATGCCCATAGACGATCTTACTTCTCCTCATCGCTTGAGCCTAACACCGGTCATAAGAGAGAGCAAAAAAATTTTAAAAAATATGTTCAATTTATTTAATTTTATAAAGAAATCAGAAATAACAATTTACGAATTATAAATAATACAAGAATAAGCAAAGAAAATGTAAATGGAACATGGAGGAAGCATTAAATTCTTGCTACAATTTGATAGGAAGAAATTCAAAACAGATAATATGTCAGGCAAATTTGTTTCCTTGGAAAAGGAATTGCAAAATGCGTCTGGTAAATACCAGCAAGCTATGATAGAGGCTGAAAGACAATTGCCATAAACTTAGTAAATACGTAGACCTAGTCAATAATACATCCATTTATGTGCAAGCTTGTAGCAGCAGCACTCAAACGGACCAGCCAGACACCTCACACTCACACTCTGCCTCTCACGCTGGCGCAGGACAGGAGTTGGCGCTGACTTTGGAACATGAAGTCATTTCTCCTGTGGCGGCGCCTTCGCCTTCTCCGATGTGAGCTGAAGGCTTAGGTTTACCATCTACACAGTCTACGGTAAAGCAGGACACCTGCTGTCAGACCCAGAAAACTGTGATTTATTCAGATAGGATTGGCAACGGAGTGGGCTCACTTTTATATGACCTTTTGACTCAGATTGTGATTAATAACTGCTTTATAAACGCTGCAACTAGTACTATCACGAATCGTATTGATGAGGATGTTAGTTTTGATAAATTGACCATATGAATAGTACAGTTAAGTGATTAAACAAATGTTAAGCGGTTGGATATTTTACAGCTTTTTGAGGTATTGCTTCAAAAATTAGAATGTGGTCTAGGCAAATTGATTATATTATGTGCCTTGCCATACTCAAAGTCATTGAGTATAAAACAAAATAGACATTTAAGTAATATACATTTACTACTTTACAACTTGACATGCCGTCATAGTGACGCTTTATATTTGGACTCTTATATTTTTATAAGTAACAGTTTTTTTTATGATGAGAGGTATCTTAAGATATTATATCTTTAAAGATATCTTTGTATCTTAACAACCAGAACAAGAATGTTCTTGGTAAATATTAGCATACAATATTTGTGGCACAGTTATAATTATTCTATAGCAAAGTTTTCTGACGAGCCCTATATCTTTAGCTAGTTATTCTGCTAATGAGGGCGTAAATTTAACAAAGTTAGCTGACCATAATTTAGACTGACTTTGCAAACTTGCAGTTACCTGTAGTCCACCAAATTATCCAAGGTTTACCCAGCAAAATTCTGAAATTAGAATTATTTTGATATTGTTTTAATGTAGATATTATGTGCATATCTCAGAACACTGGATCACATGTAATCAGTCAATACCATATTACAGTAATTATTCATGTGATAGTAGTTTCAAACGAAGTACCGCTATTAGAGGCGGAATTGTTATTCTGGTTAAAAACATTCTTAAATTTAAAGAACGTAAGATATTGCTAAGTGACGTGACGAGACGTGTTGAGTGATGTCTTGTGTGGAACTTAAGCGACATATTTGTGTTTGCGTTTATCGAGCTCCGATTGCGGATCGGGCAACCTTCGAGGATATAAGGAGGATACCAAGGAGGCCTTACTGAAAATATTTACTTGTAATAAAAGTATTATTGTATGTGGAGACATTATTAATAATACTCTTGCAGACAGACTAATTAATTAAATTGTTTTAATATGGTAAATTATTTTATGCATAAATAACATATCTACCTCTCAGTCTCCAATAGTAAAATAGTAGTCAAACATTTTAATTCAGACCACTATGGTCAGAGTGTTAAGTTTTATATTGAACGAGGTCATAATGAGTTATTAGAATTTACATACAGACCCATAACCAATAAACCAATGAACGTATTTTATATCAAAGTAGAAATAAATTATATGATCTGTACTCCGAAAGAGAATCTAAACTAAATGATGAAAAATTCATCACATAATGTCAGGAATTACGGAAAATTGTTTAAACAAGTATGCTACAAAGCAAAATCTAATTTTCCTAAGAATAAAATTATCAACTCTTCAAATAAAGTTAAAACCACTTGGAAGCTTATCAATAATGATAGGCAGTAACCCGTAGTAAACAGATAAAGTTAAAAATTAATATGAATATCTTAGTCAAAGATCAATCAAAGTCAATGATATTGCCAATGCTTTTGAAAGTTCTTTTTTTATAATATTCCGAAAACTATAACACAGTTATTAAACTCATCTACTTTTAAGGCTGTGGAACTATTATAGGCATCCGTTGATGCATGAGCTGAAGTCTTCTACTTTACTCATGAAACTGCTGGCTGCATAGTGAAAACATTTAAATATCTCAACATCAAATACAAAAAAAAGGATCTTTGGAATATCTCAATAGGTAATATTATATGTTAATGATATTGCCCCCCCTTCTGGCTTTCATTTTTAACAGCTGTGTCGATGTTGGGATCTTCCCGGATCTCATAAGTATGGCAAGCTTGTCTCTCTTCATAAATCTGGTATTCAATTTGATCTTGAAAATTATCGGCCTATCTTAGTTCTTCCGTAATGAGTAAAATCTTTGAAAAAAAAATATTTTAACACAACTTTTAATAATTTTGATCGCAACAGACTTCTGCATAGCAACCAGTTTGGCTTCCCCGAAGGTAGGTCAACTACTAATGCTGAAACATTATTAATAAAGCACATTTTAGAGCGCAGAATACTATCGACGTGTACTGTGATCTCTCCAAGGCCTTTGATTGTGTCTGAAAATTAAAATTATAAATTAAATTCTTGTTAAAAATAAAGCATTACGGCATTCACAGCAAAGCCCTTGAGCTTCTATATTCCTACTTGACCGATAGAATTAAAATGGTTCAAGTAGGTAATGAAAAATCAGGATCAAAAATTCAATTTAATGGTTCCACAAGTATCAATACTTGGGCCTCTTTGTTTTAGGTATATGTAAATGATCTCCCGTATTTTGCTAAAGACCTTTGTGGCATAGTCTTATTTGCTGATGATACTTCTTTCTTAAAATGATGATATCTTCTTTCGAATAAAAATAATTCGGACGATGTAAGTAACTTACTGTCACAAGTACTAAATTGGTTTACTGTTATTAATTTACTGCTAAACACAGAAAAAAAAACTAAATGTATTACATTCAAACTCCCTAATGTTACAGAATTTGCTACAAAAATCATATTAAACGATGGAATTCTCGAGCTCGTTGACTCAACAGTGTTCCTAGGTTTACATATTGATTCTGATCTACAGTGGGAACTCCAAATTGCAGACCTTGCAGGTAGACTTAATGGAATATATCACAGATGAGGGTACGGCTAGACTGGTTTACTTAGCCACTTTCATAGTATTAACACGAGAGGTAAGGAAAAATTGCTAATTCCTACCTTCAGACAAATAAAAAAGAAAAAACTAGGCAAATAATTTATGAACTATATTATTATAGTTAGTTATAAGAACTCCAAAATTTTCCAAAACCCACAGAAAGCTGTAAGACATATTTTCAGTCATTAAACATATTAACGTTGCCGGGGCTCTACATTTTCGAGGTTTCCGTCTTCGTTAAATGTAACCTAAATTTATTTGAACAATACCGTCACACACACGCAGTAGACGGGATGAACTGCGCCAGTGCCCTGTTAGAGCAAACACAGCACTAGTGAGCAAAAGTTTTTTAGGAATGGCACCTAAAATTTACAATAAAATACCCAAAAATATAAAAGAGTTACAATTGACAATGTTTAAGAACGAACTCCATAAACTTTTGACCCTTAAATGTTAGTAACACGTAAATGAGTTTTTGACTGATAAATAAAATTATAATTGAAATTGAATTTAATTGAATCTGACATATAGAATGATTTTACTTATAATTAATTTTCCGTAATTTTATCTGTTTTTCTAAATATTTTCCTTGAATTATTTACATAAAATATTTGCATGCTCTAAATAAACAAAACATGTATGGAACTGTAACAACTGAACATCTATTTGTAATTAAATTGTAACCCATGTTTGCAAATAAACATTATTCTTATTCTTAATTGTAATAACTACAAAATTGTAATAACTGATAAAGCTGTGTTGTTTAACCTAAGTCACCTAAGTCCTCATACGAAAACAACAAAGTGTTGATTTCGATCGATATTATTGACATTATTTACAAGTATTTTGAGTTAATTTTGACCGTTGACCGAGCTCTTAGCTATTGCTAATTTATTTGAGCTGTTTTCAGCATTATATATATAAGAATAATATAAGAAAACACACTGCCAAAATACTTGGCATATAAAATATTTAATAATTGACGACTTTTTGAAAGTTTCGTTTGGGATATCTTCCAAATTCCTGTTTATTCCTGTTTGTATCGTCGCCACATAACATCCCGCACGACCAGCAACAGAAAGAATCACATTCTTTGGATAAATAACACATATTTTATATTAAAAACATTACCTTACCAACATTTTTTGGTGTTTTTTCTAAATTTTGTTTGACAACTTACCTTAAATTCCGTTTATTTCTGTTTGTAATACCTCTGCCCACCTCCCCGCACGTCCCTGCAACAGAAAAAACACAGATTTTTACATAAAAATTCAAAAAATCACTAAAATAAGGCATTTCAAAGCCACTCGTAAATCCACCTAAGTCCTCATACGAAAACAACAAAGTGTTGATTTCGATCGATATTATTGACATTATTTACAAGTATTTTGAGTTAATTTTGACCGTTGACCGAGCTCTTAGCTATTGCTAATTTATTTGAGCTGTTTTCAGCATTATATATATAAGAATAATATAAGAAAACACACTGCCAAAATACTTGGCATATAAAATATTTAATAATTGACGACTTTTTGAAAGTTTCGTTTGGGATATCTTCCAAATTCCTGTTTATTCCTGTTTGTATCGTCGCCACATAACATCCCGCACGACCAGCAACAGAAAGAATCACATTCTTTGGATAAATAACACATATTTTATATTAAAAACATTACCTTACCAACATTTTTTGGTGTTTTTTCTAAATTTTGTTTGACAACTTACCTTAAATTCCGTTTATTTCTGTTTGTAATACCTCTGCCCACCTCCCCGCACGTCCCTGCAACAGAAAAAACACAGATTTTTACATAAAAATTCAAAAAATCACTAAAATAAGGCATTTCAAAGCCACTCGTAAATCCACCTAAGTCCTCATACGAAAACAACAAAGTGTTGATTTCAATCGATATTATTGACATTATTTACAAGTATTTTGAGTTAATTTTGACCGTTGACCGAGCTCTTAGCTATTGCTAATTTATTTGAGCTGTTTTCAGCATTATAATATAAGAATAATATAAGAAAACACACTGCCAAAATACTTGGCATATAAAATATTTAATAATTGACGACTTTTTGAAAGTTTCGTTTGGGATATCTTCCAAATTCCTGTTTATTCCTGTTTGTATCGTCGCCACATAACATCCCGCACGACCAGCAACAGAAAGAATCACATTCTTTGGATAAATAACACATATTTTATATTAAAAACATTACCTTACCAACATTTTTTGGTGTTTTTTCTAAATTTTGTTTGACAACTTACCTTAAATTCCGTTTATTTCTGTTTGTAATACCTCTGCCCACCTCCCCGCACGTCCCTGCAACAGAAAAAACACAGATTTTTACATAAAAATTCAAAAAATCACTAAAATAAGGCATTTCAAAGCCACTCGTAAATCCACCTAAGTCCTCATACGAAAACAACAAAGTGTTGATTTCGATCGATATTATTGACATTATTTACAAGTATTTTGAGTTAATTTTGACCGTTGACCGAGCTCTTAGCTATTGCTAATTTATTTGAGCTGTTTTCAGCATTATATATATAAGAATAATATAAGAAAACACACTGCCAAAATACTTGGCATATAAAATATTTAATAATTGACGACTTTTTGAAAGTTTCGTTTGGGATATCTTCCAAATTCCTGTTTATTCCTGTTTGTATCGTCGCCACATAACATCCCGCACGACCAGCAACAGAAAGAATCACATTCTTTGGATAAATAACACATATTTTATATTAAAAACATTACCTTACCAACATTTTTTGGTGTTTTTTCTAAATTTTGTTTGACAACTTACCTTAAATTCCGTTTATTTCTATTTGTAATACCTCTGCCCACCTCCCCGCACGTCCCTGCAACAGAAAAAACACAGATTTTTACATAAAAATTCAAAAAATCACTAAAATAAGGCATTTCAAAGCCACTCGTAAATCCACCTAAGTCCTCATACGAAAACAACAAAGTGTTGATTTCGATCGATATTATTGACATTATTTACAAGTATTTTGAGTTAATTTTGACCGTTGACCGAGCTCTTAGCTATTGCTAATTTATTTGAGCTGTTTTCAGCATTATATATATAAGAATAATATAAGAAAACACACTGCCAAAATACTTGGCATATAAAATATTTAATAATTGACGACTTTTTGAAAGTTTCGTTTGGGATATCTTCCAAATTCCTGTTTATTCCTGTTTGTATCGTCGCCACATAACATCCCGCACGACCAGCAACAGAAAGAATCACATTCTTTGGATAAATAACACATATTTTATATTAAAAACATTACCTTACCAACATTTTTTGGTGTTTTTTCTAAATTTTGTTTGACAACTTACCTTAAATTCCGTTTATTTCTGTTTGTAATACCTCTGCCCACCTCCCCGCACGTCCCTGCAACAGAAAAAACACAGATTTTTACATAAAAATTCAAAAAATCACTAAAATAAGGCATTTCAAAGCCACTCGTAAATCCACCTAAGTCCTCATACGAAAACAACAAAGTGTTGATTTCGATCGATATTATTGACATTATTTACAAGTATTTTGAGTTAATTTTGACCGTTGACCGAGCTCTTAGCTATTGCTAATTTATTTGAGCTGTTTTCAGCATTATATATATAAGAATAATATAAGAAAACACACTGCCAAAATACTTGGCATATAAAATATTTAATAATTGACGACTTTTTGAAAGTTTCGTTTGGGATATCTTCCAAATTCCTGTTTATTCCTGTTTGTATCGTCGCCACATAACATCCCGCACGACCAGCAACAGAAAGAATCACATTCTTTGGATAAATAACACATATTTTATATTAAAAACATTACCTTACCAACATTTTTTGGTGTTTTTTCTAAATTTTGTTTGACAACTTACCTTAAATTCCGTTTATTTCTGTTTGTAATACCTCTGCCCACCTCCCCGCACGTCCCTGCAACAGAAAAAACACAGATTTTTACATAAAAATTCAAAAAATCACTAAAATAAGGCATTTCAAAGCCACTCGTAAATCCACCTAAGTCCTCATACGAAAACAACAAAGTGTTGATTTCGATCGATATTATTGACATTATTTACAAGTATTTTGAGTTAATTTTGACCGTTGACCGAGCTCTTAGCTATTGCTAATTTATTTGAGCTGTTTTCAGCATTATATTATTAGAGGGGTATTTATAGGTTACTAAGTAAAATTACGTAAGACCACTCAAAAAATATATGAATCACTTTTACACAGTTTATTACAAATTAGTGTCTAACCTTAAAACAGTCTCCATCAGCACACCACTACAACACTTTTCACTTTTAGAGGTCTAGTCGCTACGACGCGCAGAAAACAGAATGTTGTGCTGAAGTCGCGAGTCGTTATATTAGGTTAGGTTTGACAACCGGAAACGACTCAGTACTACAGCTAACCATTCACTTAGTTTTAATAAATTAAGCGATACATTTAAAATTAATTAACTATTGTATAAATAATAACATAAATACTGAATATTTATGGTTACATTATATACATTTTATTGCAACAAAATCTTTCCAACCTAATTTATTTTTAAATGATATCGTTTTCCAACTATTTAAAATGATTCATTATCGGAATAAAATAACTTAGTACAATGGATTCATTATAAATTCTGCACTTAATTAATAGTTATCCTTACAGCTCGACCATCCTGTTGGAGCTAGTCCCTACGCGAGAGAGATCTTAATTGTTAAGAAATATTTTTAAATCATATTTTAATGCACAGATCACAATGACAATGCTTTCCTAATTAAACTTAACTAACATGAACTACATCTACCGTGTTAATCTAAATAATTATACAATTTCATTAAAACATGATGAAAAACAATATATTTTTGATCGCTTATCTAAGCCGTTGACTTCAGCGATGAGTTTTGCTAGCTTGGATCTGCAAACGGAGCTACAATGCTCTGTTAATATGCCCATAGACGATCTTACTTCTCCTCATCGCTTGAGCCTAACACCGGTCATAAGAGAGAGCAAAAAAATTTTAAAAAATATGTTCAATTTATTTAATTTTATAAAGAAATCAGAAATAACAATTTACGAATTATAAATAATACAAGAATAAGCAAAGAAAATGTAAATGGAACATGGAGGAAGCATTAAATTCTTGCTACAATTTGATAGGAAGAAATTCAAAACAGATAATATGTCAGGCAAATTTGTTTCCTTGGAAAAGGAATTGCAAAATGCGTCTGGTAAATACCAGCAAGCTATGATAGAGGCTGAAAGACAATTGCCATAAACTTAGTAAATACGTAGACCTAGTCAATAATACATCCATTTATGTGCAAGCTTGTAGCAGCAGCACTCAAACGGACCAGCCAGACACCTCACACTCACACTCTGCCTCTCACGCTGGCGCAGGACAGGAGTTGGCGCTGACTTTGGAACATGAAGTCATTTCTCCTGTGGCGGCGCCTTCGCCTTCTCCGATGTGAGCTGAAGGCTTAGGTTTACCATCTACACAGTCTACGGTAAAGCAGGACACCTGCTGTCAGACCCAGAAAACTGTGATTTATTCAGATAGGATTGGCAACGGAGTGGGCTCACTTTTATATGACCTTTTGACTCAGATTGTGATTAATAACTGCTTTATAAACGCTGCAACTAGTACTATCACGAATCGTATTGATGAGGATGTTAGTTTTGATAAATTGACCATATGAATAGTACAGTTAAGTGATTAAACAAATGTTAAGCGGTTGGATATTTTACAGCTTTTTGAGGTATTGCTTCAAAAATTAGAATGTGGTCTAGGCAAATTGATTATATTATGTGCCTTGCCATACTCAAAGTCATTGAGTATAAAACAAAATAGACATTTAAGTAATATACATTTACTACTTTACAACTTGACATGCCGTCATAGTGACGCTTTATATTTGGACTCTTATATTTTTATAAGTAACAGTTTTTTTTATGATGAGAGGTATCTTAAGATATTATATCTTTAAAGATATCTTTGTATCTTAACAACCAGAACAAGAATGTTCTTGGTAAATATTAGCATACAATATTTGTGGCACAGTTATAATTATTCTATAGCAAAGTTTTCTGACGAGCCCTATATCTTTAGCTAGTTATTCTGCTAATGAGGGCGTAAATTTAACAAAGTTAGCTGACCATAATTTAGACTGACTTTGCAAACTTGCAGTTACCTGTAGTCCACCAAATTATCCAAGGTTTACCCAGCAAAATTCTGAAATTAGAATTATTTTGATATTGTTTTAATGTAGATATTATGTGCATATCTCAGAACACTGGATCACATGTAATCAGTCAATACCATATTACAGTAATTATTCATGTGATAGTAGTTTCAAACGAAGTACCGCTATTAGAGGCGGAATTGTTATTCTGGTTAAAAACATTCTTAAATTTAAAGAACGTAAGATATTGCTAAGTGACGTGACGAGACGTGTTGAGTGATGTCTTGTGTGGAACTTAAGCGACATATTTGTGTTTGCGTTTATCGAGCTCCGATTGCGGATCGGGCAACCTTCGAGGATATAAGGAGGATACCAAGGAGGCCTTACTGAAAATATTTACTTGTAATAAAAGTATTATTGTATGTGGAGACATTATTAATAATACTCTTGCAGACAGACTAATTAATTAAATTGTTTTAATATGGTAAATTATTTTATGCATAAATAACATATCTACCTCTCAGTCTCCAATAGTAAAATAGTAGTCAAACATTTTAATTCAGACCACTATGGTCAGAGTGTTAAGTTTTATATTGAACGAGGTCATAATGAGTTATTAGAATTTACATACAGACCCATAACCAATAAACCAATGAACGTATTTTATATCAAAGTAGAAATAAATTATATGATCTGTACTCCGAAAGAGAATCTAAACTAAATGATGAAAAATTCATCACATAATGTCAGGAATTACGGAAAATTGTTTAAACAAGTATGCTACAAAGCAAAATCTAATTTTCCTAAGAATAAAATTATCAACTCTTCAAATAAAGTTAAAACCACTTGGAAGCTTATCAATAATGATAGGCAGTAACCCGTAGTAAACAGATAAAGTTAAAAATTAATATGAATATCTTAGTCAAAGATCAATCAAAGTCAATGATATTGCCAATGCTTTTGAAAGTTCTTTTTTTATAATATTCCGAAAACTATAACACAGTTATTAAACTCATCTACTTTTAAGGCTGTGGAACTATTATAGGCATCCGTTGATGCATGAGCTGAAGTCTTCTACTTTACTCATGAAACTGCTGGCTGCATAGTGAAAACATTTAAATATCTCAACATCAAATACAAAAAAAAGGATCTTTGGAATATCTCAATAGGTAATATTATATGTTAATGATATTGCCCCCCCTTCTGGCTTTCATTTTTAACAGCTGTGTCGATGTTGGGATCTTCCCGGATCTCATAAGTATGGCAAGCTTGTCTCTCTTCATAAATCTGGTATTCAATTTGATCTTGAAAATTATCGGCCTATCTTAGTTCTTCCGTAATGAGTAAAATCTTTGAAAAAAAAATATTTTAACACAACTTTTAATAATTTTGATCGCAACAGACTTCTGCATAGCAACCAGTTTGGCTTCCCCGAAGGTAGGTCAACTACTAATGCTGAAACATTATTAATAAAGCACATTTTAGAGCGCAGAATACTATCGACGTGTACTGTGATCTCTCCAAGGCCTTTGATTGTGTCTGAAAATTAAAATTATAAATTAAATTCTTGTTAAAAATAAAGCATTACGGCATTCACAGCAAAGCCCTTGAGCTTCTATATTCCTACTTGACCGATAGAATTAAAATGGTTCAAGTAGGTAATGAAAAATCAGGATCAAAAATTCAATTTAATGGTTCCACAAGTATCAATACTTGGGCCTCTTTGTTTTAGGTATATGTAAATGATCTCCCGTATTTTGCTAAAGACCTTTGTGGCATAGTCTTATTTGCTGATGATACTTCTTTCTTAAAATGATGATATCTTCTTTCGAATAAAAATAATTCGGACGATGTAAGTAACTTACTGTCACAAGTACTAAATTGGTTTACTGTTATTAATTTACTGCTAAACACAGAAAAAAAAACTAAATGTATTACATTCAAACTCCCTAATGTTACAGAATTTGCTACAAAAATCATATTAAACGATGGAATTCTCGAGCTCGTTGACTCAACAGTGTTCCTAGGTTTACATATTGATTCTGATCTACAGTGGGAACTCCAAATTGCAGACCTTGCAGGTAGACTTAATGGAATATATCACAGATGAGGGTACGGCTAGACTGGTTTACTTAGCCACTTTCATAGTATTAACACGAGAGGTAAGGAAAAATTGCTAATTCCTACCTTCAGACAAATAAAAAAGAAAAAACTAGGCAAATAATTTATGAACTATATTATTATAGTTAGTTATAAGAACTCCAAAATTTTCCAAAACCCACAGAAAGCTGTAAGACATATTTTCAGTCATTAAACATATTAACGTTGCCGGGGCTCTACATTTTCGAGGTTTCCGTCTTCGTTAAATGTAACCTAAATTTATTTGAACAATACCGTCACACACACGCAGTAGACGGGATGAACTGCGCCAGTGCCCTGTTAGAGCAAACACAGCACTAGTGAGCAAAAGTTTTTTAGGAATGGCACCTAAAATTTACAATAAAATACCCAAAAATATAAAAGAGTTACAATTGACAATGTTTAAGAACGAACTCCATAAACTTTTGACCCTTAAATGTTATTATCACGTAAATGAGTTTTTGACTGATAAATAAAATTATAATTGAAATTGAATTTAATTGAATCTGACATATAGAATGATTTTACTTATAATTAATTTTCCGTAATTTTATCTGTTTTTCTAAATATTTTCCTTGAATTATTTACATAAAATATTTGCATGCTCTAAATAAACAAAACATGTATGGAACTGTAACAACTGAACATCTATTTGTAATTAAATTGTAACCCATGTTTGCAAATAAACATTATTCTTATTCTTAATTGTAATAACTACAAAATTGTAATAACTGATAAAGCTGTGTTGTTCGATTTGCTTTCTCAACTCAGTATAAAACATTAAAGCGAACTGTCAAGACAATGTTTTTTTTCATGATATTTTATTTTTGTTTTAAAATAATTAGTTTTATTAATTTTAAGTTGACCCGTCCATGTAGGCCATGTGCTTCTAAGGAAAAAACAAAGGTTTTAACTCTGACTTTGACTTTGCTGCTAGAGTTGCTTACACGACGGTGCCTACGCCTAGTCTCACGCCTTACTTCGACACAGCTTGAAGCCCCTCATGGGAAATGATCAGGCTGATAATTTCGAAATATCCTCGTTCTTATAACGGTATCCCCTCGTAATGAATCATCGCCCCTCATGAGCAATGATCGGGTTTATAATTTCGAAATATCCTCGTTCTTATAACGACAAAACCCTCGTAATCAATCATTGCCCCTCATGAGCAATGATCGGGTTGATAATTTCGAAATATCATCATTCTTATAACGATGTCGTTGATCCTGGTGGTTATTTCAATAAATATTTGTTCGTATAACGACTTTCCACTCCGGCTGAATCACCTCCCACATGGATATGTACGGGGGACCGGGTGATGCCTGGTTCAACTGTCTCGATATGTCTGAAACTCAAAATAAACGATTGAGCTGTTGTTCGATACATGTATAGAGTTTTCTGTATTACTAGTGGGCCGCCCCAGCCTCGCACGGGTTTTTATTCAATTTCTTTCCCCGGCAATTATTCGATTTTTTTTTTCGCCTTCTAAACCTTCCCTAGGCCTCCACGAACATTTTAAGACTAAGACAAGAAAAATCCGTTCAGCCGTTCTTGAGTTTTAGTCAGACTAAAGAGCAGCAATTCATTTTTATTCATATAGATTTAATAATATTGAAACTACTATGTTATGTACCATGTTATGTCTAAGTTTTGTAAAACCAAACTATGGAAAAAAAATGATTTTGTATCTTGTATCACACATACGTCTCTCCACATGGATTACTTACACGAAAGTACATACCTGTCTCAAATATGTGATGCACACATGTGACACACACACGTGATGCACACACGCGACACACACATGTGCTACACACATGTGACACACACATGTGCTACACACATGTGACACACACATGTGACACACACATGTGCTACACACATGCGACACACACATGTGCTACACACATGTGACACACACATGTGCTACACACATGCGACCACACATGTGACACACATGCGCCACACTTGTGACACACATGTGACACACACACGACACACATGTGACACACACGCGACACACACGTGACACACATGTGACAAACACGTGACAGACATTTAACCTACATAGACCCACAGACTTATGTAGACATTTGTATAGGTAATTAATTGATCAAAGTCAAGAAATGTATTTTCTTTGCAGCAGAAGTATGCAGACTTAAACAAGTAAACATTAAAATTTATTAAATTTATGAAACTTAAAAATTGTTGAAATTAAGATTAAATGAAATACTGGTGAGAAACGGTTGTATACAAATGTTCTCTATTTTTATAGCATAAAAGCGAACTTTGTAGATTTGCGACACTGCTGGGAAACCCAAAATCCACAGAATCAATTTCAGAAATGATTTATCCGTTTTAATTCCGGCGTTGGTAGATCCGCAAAAACATTAAAAAAACCATCACTCAGTAAGATTTGCCATAATTCTACAGCTCACTGGTCAACTCATTTTTCTAGTTATGTATTAACCAGAAAAGTATTTCGAGCTATTGAAATTGCTAATTGACAAATATTATTATAAAATTGACGACTTTTGAAATGATAAATTTTAACTTTGGACTAACATGTAGGTATTTATTTTGATATTAATTTAAAAACTTATTTGGTTATATTTTAGTGACTTGCATGCCATTTATCATAATTTGTACACCGAAATTGGTAATACATGTTGATACCGACACATATATTTTTGACTGTAAACCATACATTTACACATGTTTCTGCAAATAAATGATATTTATCTTATATCTTTATCTAAAAAAATATATTAAATGAGAAATAAAATAGATTTTTAGAAATTACGCATTTAAATTTTAACGAATTGCTTTGTCTATGCGCTGCAGGTTTTTGAGAAGCTACACGACCGTACCCCTGTTTTTATAAGACTTAGACTTAAACACAAACTAAAACTTTTACTTGAGTGTTGCTTTGCGTTACGCAGTAAAAGGAATAAGGTATAATAAGTGCTAAGAAATTAGTTATGGCGAATTATTATGTCTTCGAAATACCCCTTTAAAACCCACATAATTCCGCCGCCCACTGGCGTGATGAAATTAAGGTAACCTAGTGTGCAAGTAAACAATGACCTAATAATAGGTTCAACTGTGTTTATATACAAGCAAGATTGAGCAGTCTTACAAAATTATTATTTTTTGATTAGTTGAACAATTTACGTTTACTTTAGTACTAGAATTGGATTTTCTTTAGCATGATATCAAGACGACATTGTCAGAGGCAATTTGTAGGCAGGCTGCCCAAGTGATTTTTGTTTAATATTTGAGGCTAATTGATATGCAACTTACAATTAGAAACAAGAATTAGTACTTCCTATTTATCATATCAAAAGATTAAAATGAACTTGAAATGAAAAAGTAAAAGAAAAAAAAATGCTAATATTATTATATTACATAAGTCATTGGTACACAACTTTTTGTTTGCCATTAATTATGATATAGATGATAAATCTGGACAAAAATCACGAGTGCTATCCCACTTCTGAGCTATTAGAGGGGTATTTATAGG
Organism: Gymnoscelis rufifasciata; assembly: GCA_929108375.1. Taxonomy (NCBI): domain Eukaryota; kingdom Metazoa; phylum Arthropoda; class Insecta; order Lepidoptera; family Geometridae; genus Gymnoscelis; species Gymnoscelis rufifasciata. The sequence continues at coordinate 2,091,413 of OV815319.1, read as the reverse complement.
TTACTAAGTAAAATTACGTAAGACCACTCAAAAAATATATGAATCACTTTTACACAGTTTATTACAAATTAGTGTCTAACCTTAAAACAGTCTCCATCAGCACACCACTACAACACTTTTCACTTTTAGAGGTCTAGTCGCTACGACGCGCAGAAAACAGAATGTTGTGCTGAAGTCGCGAGTCGTTATATTAGGTTAGGTTTGACAACCGGAAACGACTCAGTACTACAGCTAACCATTCACTTAGTTTTAATAAATTAAGCGATACATTTAAAATTAATTAACTATTGTATAAATAATAACATAAATACTGAATATTTATGGTTACATTATATACATTTTATTGCAACAAAATCTTTCCAACCTAATTTATTTTTAAATGATATCGTTTTCCAACTATTTAAAATGATTCATTATCGGAATAAAATAACTTAGTACAATGGATTCATTATAAATTCTGCACTTAATTAATAGTTATCCTTACAATATATATAAGAATAATATAAGAAAACACACTGCCAAAATACTTGGCATATAAAATATTTAATAATTGACGACTTTTTGAAAGTTTCGTTTGGGATATCTTCCAAATTCCTGTTTATTCCTATAAAATCCTTTATTCTTGTACTGATATTTGCGATATTTGCATTAAAAATCCAATTTTAGAATTAACGTAAATTTATTTTCTTTGTCTGTTACACTCAAGCGCCGAACAGAAAGTGAGTCATTCGAATGGCCGTCCGTAGCGGGTACAACCAAATACAAAGTAGCTCTGCGTTCCGTGCTACGTTTATCCACAGACTGGTTCCCAACATACTATAGATGCTTGCTATTTATTGTTAATATAGTTATATTTACATGATGAGCGTTACAGTCGGCCATCCGTAACAAATAACGAGTCCCTTCGTTACATCAATAGGTACAAAACGAAATATGTAAGTATGTATAGAAAAAAAATTTGTTAAATCTCCTTATTACACACATAATATTGCTTAGATTTACCTAATAATGTAAGTGTACATTCTGTACATACCTACACTACAATGTTAACAAAAAAATACAATTAATAATGTCTCTAGCTAGATAGAAAGAGCTACTTCGAGTTCATTGAATTTGCACCTCACATAACACTCATGCTGGTACAAGCTCATGTATTATATGGGTACCCAAAGCTAGACAGAAAGAGGTTCTTCGAGTCCATTCACTACTTTCTGGTCTTGGCTTTGAACCTCACATAACACTCATGCCAGACCAAGCTCATGTATTATATGGGTACCTACCCTACGAGTGATTACAAGAGTCGCATAACAAAATTCCTCAGTTCATCTTTTATAACAATTTTCATAATTTGTGATACTGATTTCATAACTAGCTAGATAGAAAGAGTTACTTCGAGTTCATTGAATTTGCACCTCACATAACACTCATGCTGGTACAAGCTCATGTATTATATGGGCACCCAAAGCTAGACAGAAAGAGGTTCTTCGAGTCCATTCACTACTTTCTGGTCTTGGCTTTGAACCTCACATAACACTCATGCCAGACCAAGCTCATGTATTATATGGGTACCCTACGAGTAATTACAAGAGTCGCATAACAAAATTCCTCAGTTCATCTTTTATAACAATTTTCATAATTTGTGATACTGATTTCATAACTAGCTAGATAGAAAGAGTTCCTTCGAGTTCATTGAATTTGCACCTCACATAACACTCATGCTGGTACAAGCTCATGTATTATATGGGTACCCAAAGCTAGACAGAAAGAGATTCTTCCAGTTCATTCACCTCTTTCTAGTCTTGGCTTTGAACCTCCCATAACACTCATGCCAGACCAAGCTCATGTATTACATGGGTACCTACCTACCCTACGAGTCATTTTGTCACATAAAAAAAAAAGAACCTCGGCTCATCTTTATAACGTGTTCAATTCACATCTCATTTATCAGTATCATTATACATAATATAGTCATTATAATCACATTAATTTGTTGGTATTTACAATTAAAATCATATACTGTTCCCTCACTCACATGAGTCATTTTAATTACCTATAGTTATAGGTATTCAAATATACGTTCAACTTAAAATTAATAATGAAAAATACCAAATTATTGAATAATCTCATGTGTATAAAATTATATTAAAATGTTATTTTTTTTTTACTAATAAGTATGTGTCATCTACTTTTAGGCATTATTAATAAGTATAAGTACCTTAAATATGTTTGACATGAAATGAAATTGTTTATTTTGCGAGAAAACATAATAATTAATAATACAATGTCAGATCTTAAATAATAGTTTATGTCAATGTATTTATAGTTTTAATCATTTTTATCACTATCATCGCTGAAAGAACTAGCAGGTGCGTTAAAAATTAAACCAAAGATTATCTTTGCTGTAGCAACCCGTATGTATACCTACGGCACTGAGTAACGGGTAGGTACTCCGACCAGTACCGAGTAACGAATCCTTACTGTTACGAATACATAACGTTACTGGCATTTTTCGTAATAAATCGGTACCAACAACACTGTTTTAGTATGCGCTTGTATCGTTGATGCGGTATCAAATAATACATTGACACATCATGACTTGAGTTGTTAATGTTAAATATTTAAATTAACTTACTCATTTTCAAAATAGTAAATCCATTGCAAATTTAGGTTCGTAAACATTTTACAAACATTGTACTTTTTAAATCAAACTAAATTTGGAATAACTGAACATAATTAGGTGAAAATATGGGAATATAAAAAACATTACGCATTTGATTATGTAATAGATAGGTAAATAATGTTTTCACAAATTACAAATTATATCTGTACGTGAACGCGATACGATGTGATTCGTTACTCGAACATAATGCTGTATCAAAAGTAACCAGTAACGTACCGATATGAAGTAACGAGTATTAAATGGTACAGTAAAGAGTATTAAATGGTACAGTAACGAATACATAAATTTTTTTTTTATCGTTATTATTCGCATCGAAATTCTAACCATCTAAACTAACCTCGCCACGGGGCGCGGCGTCTTCGCTTCAATTTCTTCTACACTTGCAACTACGAGTTACGCCTCGTACTAACGACATCTAGTAGAACATCCTAGGACTATTTTAAATTTAGAATTTTTTTGTTTCACCCTATAAGTGGACTTTCTGAAAAACATACCTTTCATTAGAATATGTATCATAGTGTAATAATGTATGTATTGATTGTTGTAAAGTGATTATTATGTGTATATTCTGTTGGTGTAGCCTATTTTAATAAATAAAAATAAAAGGCGTATTAAATGTTCTCACGAATAAAAACATAATATACCAATATAAATTATATCACACTACCAATGTGAATAGTTAAAAACAAAATAAATTAACAGTAAAAATATGTGCTCAGCCGCCGGCCGCCTGGCCGTACTCGCACTTGAACAGAATTCGTATAAATCAAACTATTCACACATATTATTAAATCTACTGCCTGCTCGCCACAAAAATAATTTTATTGGTAATCCGTACCAGCTTATTAAACAATTTAATCTAGTCGCTTTATGGGGGGAACATAGATTTTATCTTTTGCAGTAAATTGGGAGAGTTTAAATAGTTTGCAGGGACAACGATTTTCTTACGATTCGAATGAGAAACGATATGGAATTCTTTTTTTTACATAGCTCATAACAAGTTGAGATGTATGGGATTTTAAGTTAGAGACAAAGGTTTACTTAATAAACCATCAGATGGATTTCCTACTTTTCATCACCCAATCAAGACTTCGGTGGTAGTTTTGCTCGTAATGTCGTGCATCGAAGTATTTATAACGAGACAGCACGTATTTTTTGTAATAAACTTCCTTCGTAACAGTTTTAGATCAATTTTATTATACCTTAGTATTTATTTATATATATATCTTGACTAATCTTAATATATATAAATCTCGTGTCACAATGTTTGTCCTCAATGGACTCCTAAACCACTTAACTGATTATAATAAAATTCGCACACCATGTGCAGTTCGATCCAACTTGAGAGATAGGATAGTTTTGAATCTCAAATTATAGTCGCCATTTATTTTATTGCTAATTATTTGTCTGTTATTATCTACAGGTTAACAAAAGTGTAAAATAAATGTCTTTCTAAAGGTTGTCTATGATTTTTCTTGTTAAGTTATTCATACGTGGTGGTAATATACTCTTTGAGCTATTGTCTATGTCTCGAAAGTTCAATATTCATTTTATAGGTTGTCTATGATTTTTCTTGATAAACTATTCATACGTGGTGGTTTATATAATCTTTGAGCTATTGTCTATGTCTCGAAAGTTCAATATTCAACATAGTTTTCAATCATTTTATTTCTGACATGAGTACTTCAAACTCAATTATTATTTTTATTTTTTTGTTAAAAGCGTCCGTGAAATAGCAGATATTATCTATATTCTATATATAAATAAAAATGAATTGTTGTTCGTTAGTCTGATTAAAACTCGAGAACGGCTGGGACGATTGAGCTGATTTTGGTTTTAAAATGTTTGTCGTAGTCCAGGGTAGGTCTAAACGGTGAGCAAATAAGGAAAAATTGCCGGGAACTTTTTTTTTTTTTTAGCCGTGCGACGCCGGGGCGGGCCGTCAGTAGGTATATATATTATTTTAGCCTAAATACGAAATCTATATGATGATCTCTGACTTGCTTCTCGCTTAAGGTATGGTCTAATAGTCTTAAAGCACCAAAACTATGTATACCTACGATCAATGTTTAATCTTAAGATTACAGATACAGACAAACCCTATTTTATAGAATATTATAATCTGCTAGTCAAAAACAATCTTTGCTTATTCGTTCAACTGTCAGACGTTGTTGAAAGAAACAGACGAGACAAAAATAAAATCTACGTGCCTAACACTAAAACTGATTTTATGGGCAAGAGCATTTTTCGAATGGCGCCTGCTATTCTGAAATCTCTTGAATAATCTAATCTTTGAGAAACCTTCCTTGTCGGGTGTTTCAGAAGATTTTAATGACATTGCTTATTAAAATATGTTACTAAAGTAAACATGATTTAATGACTGAAAAAAATGTCTGTAAGATAATGACTTTTTAAATTGGTTACTAATTATTTTTATGACTTAATTTTTTTTTCTTCCTATGATGATTACTGATGTGCCATAACTGTTTAATGAAATTAATTTAAAGTTACATTTATTTAATACAGTTTTTTGTTGGTTTTTTTTTTATTATTTTTTTTTATTCAATAATGTAATGCTAATTTTATAATTGCATGCCTGGACAGATAAAATACATTGATCCATGTACGATTTAAGCCATAACATCGCTGTAACATGTCCTTCATGCCCTAAGGTTTGTTGTAAGTAAACTCTAATAAGGTTAAGCTCGTCTTTGTACATATCCTATGTTACTACCTAAGATTTGTATTTGTTTCTGTTTACAAAAAAATAAATTATGATATTATTTATGAAACTTTAGCATTTTAGGGAATCAAATAGAAGTTCGAATGCGTTGTAATGTTTTTCTAAACCAAAGTGATAAAATCATCGTGGCAAGCCTTCAGTGCCAAACCTTCCTGGAAATGCCGAAACATGTTGAGTTTTCAGTCCACCTGGACGTATAGCGTTCTCATCGATTTCAAATCCTTGTGTCTGATTACGCGCCGGCTCTGACAACGTGATCGTTGACGGCTACCACCTCGTATTGTCCTCGTCGCTCAGAATCACGTCCGGGCTTCCTCCGCAGAGGTGGTGTTTCATGCTTTCGTTCATTATGATCACCTCCGTCACCCATCTCCTGAAACTTGAGACAATGCCCACGATGTATTTGGTCTAGGTATCATAGATTTACCTGAGGTACCGATATAAAATGCTGTTGCTATTACAACAAGGATGATCATCGTTTTCACAAATTGACAAATTGATTTGATTTTATATATCAAATTCACCTATCACAGTGTTAGTTACCACATTGCTCCGAAGCGGGTTAACCGATTATTATGAAATTTTATATGCATATTTAGTAGGTCTAAGTATCGGCTACTATGTATCTATTTTTCATTTATATTAATTTTACAACAAAATCCTTTTATAAAGTGGGGTGTTCAAAAAAGTTAGTATGATATTTTGCCGTTTTTTTTTTGTTATTGGAATTAAACTCAGCTTGAATATCAATAAAATAATGAAATACGTGTTAAATATTATTTTCAGAAATCGCGCTCTAAGGTACACCGGGGTTAGAAGTGAAATACCTATTTTTAATTTAGAAATATCAAATTTGGCAGTTCGATTTTATCTATAGCGGGTAAAAATTAGCCAAAATGGATTTTACGAAAATGCACACCTATAGGGGTCAAACCGGGGTTGGAATTTTTACGAAAGTCCTATGTTTTAAGTAAGACACTTGAAATATAAAATGTATGCTCTGTAGATGGTGTAAAGGTGAGCTTCTAATGTATCTTTAGAAATCCCTTTTGGGTTTAAAACAAAGGTTCGAAGTTTGTTTTAATAACCTATGTTGTCTACTAATACATGTCATGTGCAAATAACTCACTCTAAGCGTACAAAGTCGCGGCCGCCTGCTAGTTAAGTATATTTTTCACTATCTCATTTAAATCTACTTTCATCCCTTTTTGAGTCATTATAATCGCATGAAACTCATAAATACCATTATGTTGTACCATTGCCATTTGCGTATAATACCTCCTTTATTTTAGACAAATGTTTTTTTCTTGGGCCATTTAACATACTTATTGTTCGTAATAATAAACAACAAATCTATTAACATCCTAGCTGTAAGGGATATTACCCAAAACCATTATTAATTACATAACATCTCACTCTAAATGTATTGACATATATGTGAATTATTGAGAGAAATAATCACACTGACGACAAGAAAACTAACCATCTTATCTGCCCTCGTTAGTGCTTATGAATTGAACAAAAGCTATATTTTCTCAGATACTGTATCTTCTAATAAACATTTATAAATATAACAGTAGAAGTACAGAAACATTTATATTTATATGTTGAACTATACAGATGGAACAAAGGTTGAACAAAGAAACAAAGTTCTAACGTTCATATCTCTGATCAAATGATATTATCACGAGTTTATCCAGGATTAAACGACTGTATTCAATGACGCTTTATTTCTTTTCATAATCTTCTCAGGCTCAATCTATCGTTTTTAGTTTCTATGAATAATGGGAAAAAAAAATTACATCACCTGTAGCTTTGGTATCCGATGATACTTGGGCGTTACAAAAACAATATATTTTTGCAGTAATACCACTTCTGAACTATAAAATCCTTTATTCTTGTACTGATATTTGCGATATTTGCATTAAAAATCCAATTTTAGAATTAACGTAAATTTATTTTCTTTGTCTGTTACACTCAAGCGCCGAACAGAAAGTGAGTCATTCGAATGGCCGTCCGTAGCGGGTACAACCAAATACAAAGTAGCTCTGCGTTCCGTGCTACGTTTATCCACAGACTGGTTCCCAACATACTATAGATGCTTGCTATTTATTGTTAATATAGTTATATTTACATGATGAGCGTTACATTCCTGTTTGTATCGTCGCCACATAACATCCCGCACGACCAGCAACAGAAAGAATCACATTCTTTGGATAAATAACACATATTTTATATTAAAAACATTACCTTACCAACATTTTTTGGTGTTTTTTCTAAATTTTGTTTGACAACTTACCTTAAATTTCGTTTATTTCTGTTTGTAATACCTCTGCCCACCTCCCCGCACGTCCCTGCAACAGAAAAAACACAGATTTTTACATAAAAATTCAAAAAATCACTAAAATAAGGCATTTCAAAGCCACTCGTAAATCCACCTAAGTCCTCATACGAAAACAACAAAGTGTTGATTTCGATCGATATTATTGACATTATTTACAAGTATTTTGAGTTAATTTTGACCGTTGACCGAGCTCTTAGCTATTGCTAATTTATTTGAGCTGTTTTCAGCATTATATATATAAGAATAATATAAGAAAACACACTGCCAAAATACTTGGCATATAAAATATTTAATAATTGACGACTTTTTGAAAGTTTCGTTTGGGATATCTTCCAAATTCCTGTTTATTCCTGTTTGTATCGTCGCCACATAACATCCCGCACGACCAGCAACAGAAAGAATCACATTCTTTGGATAAATAACACATATTTTATATTAAAAACATTACCTTACCAACATTTTTTGGTGTTTTTTCTAAATTTTGTTTGACAACTTACCTTAAATTCCGTTTATTTCTGTTTGTAATACCTCTGCCCACCTCCCCGCACGTCCCTGCAACAGAAAAAACACAGATTTTTACATAAAAATTCAAAAAATCACTAAAATAAGGCATTTCAAAGCCACTCGTAAATCCACCTAAGTCCTCATACGAAAACAACAAAGTGTTGATTTCGATCGATATTATTGACATTATTTACAAGTATTTTGAGTTAATTTTGACCGTTGACCGAGCTCTTAGCTATTGCTAATTTATTTGAGCTGTTTTCAGCATTATATATATAAGAATAATATAAGAAAACACACTGCCAAAATACTTGGCATATAAAATATTTAATAATTGACGACTTTTTGAAAGTTTCGTTTGGGATATCTTCCAAATTCCTGTTTATTCCTGTTTGTATCGTCGCCACATAACATCCCGCACGACCAGCAACAGAAAGAATCACATTCTTTGGATAAATAACACATATTTTATATTAAAAACATTACCTTACCAACATTTTTTGGTGTTTTTTCTAAATTTTGTTTGACAACTTACCTTAAATTCCGTTTATTTCTGTTTGTAATACCTCTGCCCACCTCCCCGCACGTCCCTGCAACAGAAAAAACACAGATTTTTACATAAAAATTCAAAAAATCACTAAAATAAGGCATTTCAAAGCCACTCGTAAATCCACCTAAGTCCTCATACGAAAACAACAAAGTGTTGATTTCAATCGATATTATTGACATTATTTACAAGTATTTTGAGTTAATTTTGACCGTTGACCGAGCTCTTAGCTATTGCTAATTTATTTGAGCTGTTTTCAGCATTATATATATAAGAATAATATAAGAAAACACACTGCCAAAATACTTGGCATATAAAATATTTAATAATTGACGACTTTTTGAAAGTTTCGTTTGGGATATCTTCCAAATTCCTGTTTATTCCTGTTTGTATCGTCGCCACATAACATCCCGCACGACCAGCAACAGAAAGAATCACATTCTTTGGATAAATAACACATATTTTATATTAAAAACATTACCTTACCAACATTTTTTGGTGTTTTTTCTAAATTTTGTTTGACAACTTACCTTAAATTCCGTTTATTTCTGTTTGTAATACCTCTGCCCACCTCCCCGCACGTCCCTGCAACAGAAAAAACACAGATTTTTACATAAAAATTCAAAAAATCACTAAAATAAGGCATTTCAAAGCCACTCGTAAATCCACCTAAGTCCTCATACGAAAACAACAAAGTGTTGATTTCGATCGATATTATTGACATTATTTACAAGTATTTTGAGTTAATTTTGACCGTTGACCGAGCTCTTAGCTATTGCTAATTTATTTGAGCTGTTTTCAGCATTATATATATAAGAATAATATAAGAAAACACACTGCCAAAATACTTGGCATATAAAATATTTAATAATTGACGACTTTTTGAAAGTTTCGTTTGGGATATCTTCCAAATTCCTGTTTATTCCTGTTTGTATCGTCGCCACATAACATCCCGCACGACCAGCAACAGAAAGAATCACATTCTTTGGATAAATAACACATATTTTATATTAAAAACATTACCTTACCAACATTTTTTGGTGTTTTTTCTAAATTTTGTTTGACAACTTACCTTAAATTCCGTTTATTTCTGTTTGTAATACCTCTGCCCACCTCCCCGCACGTCCCTGCAACAGAAAAAACACAGATTTTTACATAAAAATTCAAAAAATCACTAAAATAAGGCATTTCAAAGCCACTCGTAAATCCACCTAAGTCCTCATACGAAAACAACAAAGTGTTGATTTCGATCGATATTATTGACATTATTTACAAGTATTTTGAGTTAATTTTGACCGTTGACCGAGCTCTTAGCTATTGCTAATTTATTTGAGCTGTTTTCAGCATTATATATATAAGAATAATATAAGAAAACACACTGCCAAAATACTTGGCATATAAAATATTTAATAATTGACGACTTTTTGAAAGTTTCGTTTGGGATATCTTCCAAATTCCTGTTTATTCCTGTTTGTATCGTCGCCACATAACATCCCGCACGACCAGCAACAGAAAGAATCACATTCTTTGGATAAATAACACATATTTTATATTAAAAACATTACCTTACCAACATTTTTTGGTGTTTTTTCTAAATTTTGTTTGACAACTTACCTTAAATTCCGTTTATTTCTGTTTGTAATACCTCTGCCCACCTCCCCGCACGTCCCTGCAACAGAAAAAACACAGATTTTTACATAAAAATTCAAAAAATCACTAAAATAAGGCATTTCAAAGCCACTCGTAAATCCACCTAAGTCCTCATACGAAAACAACAAAGTGTTGATTTCGATCGATATTATTGACATTATTTACAAGTATTTTGAGTTAATTTTGACCGTTGACCGAGCTCTTAGCTATTGCTAATTTATTTGAGCTGTTTTCAGCATTATATATATAAGAATAATATAAGAAAACACACTGCCAAAATACTTGGCATATAAAATATTTAATAATTGACGACTTTTTGAAAGTTTCGTTTGGGATATCTTCCAAATTTCTGTTTATTCCTGTTTGTATCGTCGCCACATAACATCCCGCACGACCAGCAACAGAAAGAATCACATTCTTTGGATAAATAACACATATTTTATATTAAAAACATTACCTTACCAACATTTTTTGGTGTTTTTTCTAAATTTTGTTTGACAACTTACCTTAAATTCCGTTTATTTCTGTTTGTAATACCTCTGCCCACCTCCCCGCACGTCCCTGCAACAGAAAAAACACAGATTTTTACATAAAAATTCAAAAAATCACTAAAATAAGGCATTTCAAAGCCACTCGTAAATCCACCTAAGTCCTCATACGAAAACAACAAAGTGTTGATTTCGATCGATATTATTGACATTATTTACAAGTATTTTGAGTTAATTTTGACCGTTGACCGAGCTCTTAGCTATTGCTAATTTATTTGAGCTGTTTTCAGCATTATATATATAAGAATAATATAAGAAAACACACTGCCAAAATACTTGGCATATAAAATATTTAATAATTGACGACTTTTTGAAAGTTTCGTTTGGGATATCTTCCAAATTCCTGTTTATTCCTGTTTGTATCGTCGCCACATAACATCCCGCACGACCAGCAACAGAAAGAATCACATTCTTTGGATAAATAACACATATTTTATATTAAAAACATTACCTTACCAACATTTTTTGGTGTTTTTTCTAAATTTTGTTTGACAACTTACCTTAAATTCCGTTTATTTCTGTTTGTAATACCTCTGCCCACCTCCCCGCACGTCCCTGCAACAGAAAAAACACAGATTTTTACATAAAAATTCAAAAAATCACTAAAATAAGGCATTTCAAAGCCACTCGTAAATCCACCTAAGTCCTCATACGAAAACAACAAAGTGTTGATTTCGATCGATATTATTGACATTATTTACAAGTATTTTGAGTTAATTTTGACCGTTGACCGAGCTCTTAGCTATTGCTAATTTATTTGAGCTGTTTTCAGCATTATATATATAAGAATAATATAAGAAAACACACTGCCAAAATACTTGGCATATAAAATATTTAATAATTGACGACTTTTTGAAAGTTTCGTTTGGGATATCTTCCAAATTCCTGTTTATTCCTGTTTGTATCGTCGCCACATAACATCCCGCACGACCAGCAACAGAAAGAATCACATTCTTTGGATAAATAACACATATTTTATATTAAAAACATTACCTTACCAACATTTTTTGGTGTTTTTTCTAAATTTTGTTTGACAACTTACCTTAAATTCCGTTTATTTCTGTTTGTAATACCTCTGCCCACCTCCCCGCACGTCCCTGCAACAGAAAAAACACAGATTTTTACATAAAAATTCAAAAAATCACTAAAATAAGGCATTTCAAAGCCACTCGTAAATCCACCTAAGTCCTCATACGAAAACAACAAAGTGTTGATTTCGATCGATATTATTGACATTATTTACAAGTATTTTGAGTTAATTTTGACCGTTGACCGAGCTCTTAGCTATTGCTAATTTATTTGAGCTGTTTTCAGCATTATATATATAAGAATAATATAAGAAAACACACTGCCAAAATACTTGGCATATAAAATATTTAATAATTGACGACTTTTTGAAAGTTTCGTTTGGGATATCTTCCAAATTTCTGTTTATTCCTGTTAGTATCGTCGCCACATAACATCCCGCACGACCAGCAACAGAAAGAATCACATTCTTTGGATAAATAACACATATTTTATATTAAAAACATTACCTTACCAACATTTTTTGGTGTTTTTTCTAAATTTTGTTTGACAACTTACCTTAAATTCCGTTTATTTCTGTTTGTAATACCTCTGCCCACCTCCCCGCACGTCCCTGCAACAGAAAAAACACAGATTTTTACATAAAAATTCAAAAAATCACTAAAATAAGGCATTTCAAAGCCACTCGTAAATCCACCTAAGTCCTCATACGAAAACAACAAAGTGTTGATTTCGATCGATATTATTGACATTATTTACAAGTATTTTGAGTTAATTTTGACCGTTGACCGAGCTCTTAGCTATTGCTAATTTATTTGAGCTGTTTTCAGCATTATATATATAAGAATAATATAAGAAAACACACTGCCAAAATACTTGGCATATAAAATATTTAATAATTAACGACTTTTTGAAAGTTTCGTTTGGGATATCTTCCAAATTCCTGTTTATTCCTGTTTGTATCGTCGCCACATAACATCCCGCACGACCAGCAACAGAAAGAATCACATTCTTTGGATAAATAACACATATTTTATATTAAAAACATTACCTTACCAACATTTTTTGGTGTTTTTTCTAAATTTTGTTTGACAACTTACCTTAAATTCCGTTTATTTCTGTTTGTAATACCTCTGCCCACCTCCCCGCACGTCCCTGCAACAGAAAAAACACAGATTTTTACATAAAAATTCAAAAAATCACTAAAATAAGGCATTTCAAAGCCACTCGTAAATCCACCTAAGTCCTCATACGAAAACAACAAAGTGTTGATTTCGATCGATATTATTGACATTATTTACAAGTATTTTGAGTTAATTTTGACCGTTGACCGAGCTCTTAGCTATTGCTTATTTATTTGAGCTGTTTTCAGCATTATATATATAAGAATAATATAAGAAAACACACTGCCAAAATACTTGGCATATAAAATATTTAATAATTGACGACTTTTTGAAAGTTTCGTTTGGGATATCTTCCAAATTCCTGTTTATTCCTGTTTGTATCGTCGCCACATAACATCCCGCACGACCAGCAACAGAAAGAATCACATTCTTTGGATAAATAACACATATTTTATATTAAAAACATTACCTTACCAACATTTTTTGGTGTTTTTTCTAAATTTTGTTTGACAACTTACCTTAAATTCCGTTTATTTCTGTTTGTAATACCTCTGCCCACCTCCCCGCACGTCCCTGCAACAGAAAAAACACAGATTTTTACATAAAAATTCAAAAAATCACTAAAATAAGGCATTTCAAAGCCACTCGTAAATCCACCTAAGTCCTCATACGAAAACAACAAAGTGTTGATTTCGATCGATATTATTGACATTATTTACAAGTATTTTGAGTTAATTTTGACCGTTGACCGAGCTCTTAGCTATTGCTAATTTATTTGAGCTGTTTTCAGCATTATATATATAAGAATAATATAAGAAAACACACTGCCAAAATACTTGGCATATAAAATATTTAATAATTGACGACTTTTTGAAAGTTTCGTTTGGGATATCTTCCAAATTCATGTTTATTCCTGTTTGTATCGTCGCCACATAACATCCCGCACGACCAGCAACAGAAAGAATCACATTCTTTGGATAAATAACACATATTTTATATTAAAAACATTACCTTACCAACATTTTTTGGTGTTTTTTCTAAATTTTGTTTGACAACTTACCTTAAATTCCGTTTATTTCTGTTTGTAATACCTCTGCCCACCTCCCCGCACGTCCCTGCAACAGAAAAAACACAGATTTTTACATAAAAATTCAAAAAATCACTAAAATAAGGCATTTCAAAGCCACTCGTAAATCCACCTAAGTCCTCATACGAAAACAACAAAGTGTTGATTTCGATCGATATTATTGACATTATTTACAAGTATTTTGAGTTAATTTTGACCGTTGACCGAGCTCTTAGCTATTGCTAATTTATTTGAGCTGTTTTCAGCATTATATATATAAGAATAATATAAGAAAACACACGGCCAAAATACTTGGCATATAAAATATTTAATAATTGACGACTTTTTGAAAGTTTCGTTTGGGATATCTTCCAAATTCCTGTTTATTCCTGTTTGTATCGTCGCCACATAACATCCCGCACGACCAGCAACAGAAAGAATCACATTCTTTGGATAAATAACACATATTTTATATTAAAAACATTACCTTACCAACATTTTTTGGTGTTTTTTCTAAATTTTGTTTGACAACTTACCTTAAATTCCGTTTATTTCTGTTTGTAATACCTCTGCCCACCTCCCCGCACGTCCCTGCAACAGAAAAAACACAGATTTTTACATAAAAATTCAAAAAATCACTAAAATAAGGCATTTCAAAGCCACTCGTAAATCCACCTAAGTCCTCATACGAAAACAACAAAGTGTTGATTTCGATCGATATTATTGACATTATTTACAAGTATTTTGAGTTAATTTTGACCGTTGACCGAGCTCTTAGCTATTGCTAATTTATTTGAGCTGTTTTCAGCATTATATATATAAGAATAATATAAGAAAACACACTGCCAAAATACTTGGCATATAAAATATTTAATAATTGACGACTTTTTGAAAGTTTCGTTTGGGATATCTTCCAAATTCCTGTTTATTCCTGTTTGTATCGTCGCCACATAACATCCCGCACGACCAGCAACAGAAAGAATCACATTCTTTGGATAAATAACACATATTTTATATTAAAAACATTACCTTACCAACATTTTTTGGTGTTTTTTTCTAAATTTTGTTTGACAACTTACCTTAAATTCCGTTTATTTCTGTTTGTAATACCTCTGCCCACCTCCCCGCACGTCCCTGCAACAGAAAAAACACAGATTTTTACATAAAAATTCAAAAAATCACTAAAATAAGGCATTTCAAAGCCACTCGTAAATCCACCTAAGTCCTCATACGAAAACAACAAAGTGTTGATTTCGATCGATATTATTGACATTATTTACAAGTATTTTGAGTTAATTTTGACCGTTGACCGAGCTCTTAGCTATTGCTAATTTATTTGAGCTGTTTTCAGCATTATATATATAAGAATAATATAAGAAAACACACTGCCAAAATACTTGGCATATAAAATATTTAATAATTGACGACTTTTTGAAAGTTTCGTTTGGGATATCTTCCAAATTCCTGTTTATTCCTGTTTGTATCGTCGCCACATAACATCCCGCACGACCAGCAACAGAAAGAATCACATTCTTTGGATAAATAACACATATTTTATATTAAAAACATTACCTTACCAACATTTTTTGGTGTTTTTTCTAAATTTTGTTTGACAACTTACCTTAAATTCCGTTTATTTCTGTTTGTAATACCTCTGCCCACCTCCCCGCACGTCCCTGCAACAGAAAAAACACAGATTTTTACATAAAAATTCAAAAAATCACTAAAATAAGGCATTTCAAAGCCACTCGTAAATCCACCTAAGTCCTCATACGAAAACAACAAAGTGTTGATTTCGATCGATATTATTGACATTATTTACAAGTATTTTGAGTTAATTTTGACCGTTGACCGAGCTCTTAGCTATTGCTAATTTATTTGAGCTGTTTTCAGCATTATATATATAAGAATAATATAAGAAAACACACTGCCAAAATACTTGGCATATAAAATATTTAATAATTGACGACTTTTTGAAAGTTTCGTTTGGGATATCTTCCAAATTCCTGTTTATTCCTGTTTGTATCGTCGCCACATAACATCCCGCACGACCAGCAACAGAAAGAATCACATTCTTTGGATAAATAACACATATTTTATATTAAAAACATTACCTTACCAACATTTTTTGGTGTTTTTTCTAAATTTTGTTTGACAACTTACCTTAAATTCCGTTTATTTCTGTTTGTAATACCTCTGCCCACCTCCCCGCACGTCCCTGCAACAGAAAAAACACAGATTTTTACATAAAAATTCAAAAAATCACTAAAATAAGGCATTTCAAAGCCACTCGTAAATCCACCTAAGTCCTCATACGAAAACAACAAAGTGTTGATTTCGATCGATATTATTGACATTATTTACAAGTATTTTGAGTTAATTTTGACCGTTGACCGAGCTCTTAGCTATTGCTAATTTATTTGATCTGTTTTCAGCATTATATATATAAGAATAATATAAGAAAACACACTGCCAAAATACTTGGCATATAAAATATTTAATAATTGACGACTTTTTGAAAGTTTCGTTTGGGATATCTTCCAAATTCCTGTTTATTCCTGTTTGTATCGTCGCCACATAACATCCCGCACGACCAGCAACAGAAAGAATCACATTCTTTGGATAAATAACACATATTTTATATTAAAAACATTACCTTACCAACATTTTTTGGTGTTTTTTCTAAATTTTGTTTGACAACTTACCTTAAATTCCGTTTATTTCTGTTTGTAATACCTCTGCCCACCTCCCCGCACGTCCCTGCAACAGAAAAAACACAGATTTTTACATAAAAATTCAAAAAATCACTAAAATAAGGCATTTCAAAGCCACTCGTAAATCCACCTAAGTCCTCATACGAAAACAACAAAGTGTTGATTTCGATCGATATTATTGACATTATTTACAAGTATTTTGAGTTAATTTTGACCGTTGACCGAGCTCTTAGCTATTGCTAATTTATTTGAGCTGTTTTCAGCATTATATATATAAGAATAATATAAGAAAACACACTGCCAAAATACTTGGCATATAAAATATTTAATAATTGACGACTTTTTGAAAGTTTCGTTTGGGATATCTTCCAAATTCCTGTTTATTCCTGTTTGTATCGTCGCCACATAACATCCCGCACGACCAGCAACAGAAAGAATCACATTCTTTGGATAAATAACACATATTTTATATTAAAAACATTACCTTACCAACATTTTTTGGTGTTTTTTCTAAATTTTGTTTGACAACTTACCTTAAATTCCGTTTATTTCTGTTTGTAATACCTCTGCCCACCTCCCCGCACGTCCCTGCAACAGAAAAAACACAGATTTTTACATAAAAATTCAAAAAATCACTAAAATAAGGCATTTCAAAGCCACTCGTAAATCCACCTAAGTCCTCATACGAAAACAACAAAGTGTTGATTTCGATCGATATTATTGACATTATTTACAAGTATTTTGAGTTAATTTTGACCGTTGACCGAGCTCTTAGCTATTGCTAATTTATTTGAGCTGTTTTCAGCATTATATATATAAGAATAATATAAGAAAACACACTGCCAAAATACTTGGCATATAAAATATTTAATAATTGACGACTTTTTGAAAGTTTCGTTTGGGATATCTTCCAAATTCCTGTTTATTCCTGTTTGTATCGTCGCCACATAACATCCCGCACGACCAGCAACAGAAAGAATCACATTCTTTGGATAAATAACACATATTTTATATTAAAAACATTACCTTACCAACATTTTTTGGTGTTTTTTCTAAATTTTGTTTGACAACTTACCTTAAATTCCGTTTATTTCTGTTTGTAATACCTCTGCCCACCTCCCCGCACGTCCCTGCAACAGAAAAAACACAGATTTTTACATAAAAATTCAAAAAATCACTAAAATAAGGCATTTCAAAGCCACTCGTAAATCCACCTAAGTCCTCATACGAAAACAACAAAGTGTTGATTTCGATCGATATTATTGACATTATTTACAAGTATTTTGAGTTAATTTTGACCGTTGACCGAGCTCTTAGCTATTGCTTATTTATTTGAGCTGTTTTCAGCATTATATATATAAGAATAATATAAGAAAACACACTGCCAAAATACTTGGCATATAAAATATTTAATAATTGACGACTTTTTGAAAGTTTCGTTTGGGATATCTTCCAAATTCCTGTTTATTCCTGTTTGTATCGTCGCCACATAACATCCCGCACGACCAGCAACAGAAAGAATCACATTCTTTGGATAAATAACACATATTTTATATTAAAAACATTACCTTACCAACATTTTTTGGTGTTTTTTCTAAATTTTGTTTGACAACTTACCTTAAATTCCGTTTATTTCTGTTTGTAATACCTCTGCCCACCTCCCCGCACGTCCCTGCAACAGAAAAAACACAGATTTTTACATAAAAATTCAAAAAATCACTAAAATAAGGCATTTCAAAGCCACTCGTAAATCCACCTAAGTCCTCATACGAAAACAACAAAGTGTTGATTTCGATCGATATTATTGACATTATTTACAAGTATTTTGAGTTAATTTTGACCGTTGACCGAGCTCTTAGCTATTGCTAATTTATTTGAGCTGTTTTCAGCATTATATATATAAGAATAATATAAGAAAACACACTGCCAAAATACTTGGCATATAAAATATTTAATAATTGACGACTTTTTGAAAGTTTCGTTTGGGATATCTTCCAAATTCATGTTTATTCCTGTTTGTATCGTCGCCACATAACATCCCGCACGACCAGCAACAGAAAGAATCACATTCTTTGGATAAATAACACATATTTTATATTAAAAACATTACCTTACCAACATTTTTTGGTGTTTTTTCTAAATTTTGTTTGACAACTTACCTTAAATTCCGTTTATTTCTGTTTGTAATACCTCTGCCCACCTCCCCGCACGTCCCTGCAACAGAAAAAACACAGATTTTTACATAAAAATTCAAAAAATCACTAAAATAAGGCATTTCAAAGCCACTCGTAAATCCACCTAAGTCCTCATACGAAAACAACAAAGTGTTGATTTCGATCGATATTATTGACATTATTTACAAGTATTTTGAGTTAATTTTGACCGTTGACCGAGCTCTTAGCTATTGCTAATTTATTTGAGCTGTTTTCAGCATTATATATATAAGAATAATATAAGAAAACACACGGCCAAAATACTTGGCATATAAAATATTTAATAATTGACGACTTTTTGAAAGTTTCGTTTGGGATATCTTCCAAATTCCTGTTTATTCCTGTTTGTATCGTCGCCACATAACATCCCGCACGACCAGCAACAGAAAGAATCACATTCTTTGGATAAATAACACATATTTTATATTAAAAACATTACCTTACCAACATTTTTTGGTGTTTTTTCTAAATTTTGTTTGACAACTTACCTTAAATTCCGTTTATTTCTGTTTGTAATACCTCTGCCCACCTCCCCGCACGTCCCTGCAACAGAAAAAACACAGATTTTTACATAAAAATTCAAAAAATCACTAAAATAAGGCATTTCAAAGCCACTCGTAAATCCACCTAAGTCCTCATACGAAAACAACAAAGTGTTGATTTCGATCGATATTATTGACATTATTTACAAGTATTTTGAGTTAATTTTGACCGTTGACCGAGCTCTTAGCTATTGCTAATTTATTTGAGCTGTTTTCAGCATTATATATATAAGAATAATATAAGAAAACACACTGCCAAAATACTTGGCATATAAAATATTTAATAATTGACGACTTTTTGAAAGTTTCGTTTGGGATATCTTCCAAATTCCTGTTTATTCCTGTTTGTATCGTCGCCACATAACATCCCGCACGACCAGCAACAGAAAGAATCACATTCTTTGGATAAATAACACATATTTTATATTAAAAACATTACCTTACCAACATTTTTTGGTGTTTTTTCTAAATTTTGTTTGACAACTTACCTTAAATTCCGTTTATTTCTGTTTGTAATACCTCTGCCCACCTCCCCGCACGTCCCTGCAACAGAAAAAACACAGATTTTTACATAAAAATTCAAAAAATCACTAAAATAAGGCATTTCAAAGCCACTCGTAAATCCACCTAAGTCCTCATACGAAAACAACAAAGTGTTGATTTCGATCGATATTATTGACATTATTTACAAGTATTTTGAGTTAATTTTGACCGTTGACCGAGCTCTTAGCTATTGCTAATTTATTTGAGCTGTTTTCAGCATTATATATATAAGAATAATATAAGAAAACACACTGCCAAAATACTTGGCATATAAAATATTTAATAATTGACGACTTTTTGAAAGTTTCGTTTGGGATATCTTCCAAATTCCTGTTTATTCCTGTTTGTATCGTCGCCGCATAACATCCCGCACGACCAGCAACAGAAAGAATCACATTCTTTGGATAAATAACACATATTTTATATTAAAAACATTACCTTACCAACATTTATTGGTGTTTTTTCTAAATTTTGTTTGACAACTTACCTTAAATTCCGTTTATTTCTGTTTGTAATACCTCTGCCCACCTCCCCGCACGTCCCTGCAACAGAAAAAACACAGATTTTTACATAAAAATTCAAAAAATCACTAAAATAAGGCATTTCAAAGCCACTCGTAAATCCACCTAAGTCCTCATACGAAAACAACAAAGTGTTGATTTCGATCGATATTATTGACATTATTTACAAGTATTTTGAGTTAATTTTGACCGTTGACCGAGCTCTTAGCTATTGCTAATATATTTGAGCTGTTTTCAGCATTATATATATAAGAATAATATAAGAAAACACACTGCCAAAATACTTGGCATATAAAATATTTAATAATTGACGACTTTTTGAAAGTTTCGTTTGGGATTTCTTCCAAATTCCTGTTTATTCCTGTTTGTATCGTCGCCGCATAACATCCCGCACGACCAGCAACAGAAAGAATCACATTCTTTGGATAAATAACACATATTTTATATTAAAAACATTACCTTACCAACATTTTTTGGTGTTTTTTCTAAATTTTGTTTGACAACTTACCTTAAATTCCGTTTATTTCTGTTTGTAATACCTCTGCCCACCTCCCCGCACGTCCCTGCAACAGAAAAAACACAGATTTTTACATAAAAATTCAAAAAATCACTAAAATAAGGCATTTCAAAGCCACTCGTAAATCCACCTAAGTCCTCATACGAAAACAACAAAGTGTTGATTTCGATCGATATTATTGACATTATTTACAAGTATTTTGAGTTAATTTTGACCGTTGACCGAGCTCTTAGCTATTGCTAATTTATTTGAGCTGTTTTCAGCATTATATATATAAGAATAATATAAGAAAACACACTGCCAAAATACTTGGCATATAAAATATTTAATAATTGACGACTTTTTGAAAGTTTCGTTTGGGATATCTTCCAAATTCCTGTTTATTCCTGTTTGTATCGTCGCCACATAACATCCCGCACGACCAGCAACAGAAAGAATCACATTCTTTGGATAAATAACACATATTTTATATTAAAAACATTACCTTACCAACATTTTTTGGTGTTTTTTCTAAATTTTGTTTGACAACTTACCTTAAATTCCGTTTATTTCTGTTTGTAATACCTCTGCCCACCTCCCCGCACGTCCCTGCAACAGAAAAAACACAGATTTTTACATAAAAATTCAAAAAATCACTAAAATAAGGCATTTCAAAGCCACTCGTAAATCCACCTAAGTCCTCATACGAAAACAACAAAGTGTTGATTTCGATCGATATTATTGACATTATTTACAAGTATTTTGAGTTAATTTTGACCGTTGACCGAGCTCTTAGCTATTGCTAATTTATTTGAGCTGTTTTCAGCATTATATATATAAGAATAATATAAGAAAACACACTGCCAAAATACTTGGCATATAAAATATTTAATAATTGACGACTTTTTGAAAGTTTCGTTTGGGATATCTTCCAAATTCCTGTTTATTCCTGTTTGTATCGTCGCCACATAACATCCCGCACGACCAGCAACAGAAAGAATCACATTCTTTGGATAAATAACACATATTTTATATTAAAAACATTACCTTACCAACATTTTTTGGTGTTTTTTCTAAATTTTGTTTGACAACTTACCTTAAATTCCGTTTATTTCTGTTTGTAATACCTCTGCCCACCTCCCCGCACGTCCCTGCAACAGAAAAAACACAGATTTTTACATAAAAATTCAAAAAATCACTAAAATAAGGCATTTCAAAGCCACTCGTAAATCCACCTAAGTCCTCATACGAAAACAACAAAGTGTTGATTTCGATCGATATTATTGACATTATTTACAAGTATTTTGAGTTAATTTTGACCGTTGACCGAGCTCTTAGCTATTGCTAATTTATTTGAGCTGTTTTCAGCATTATATATATAAGAATAATATAAGAAAACACACTGCCAAAATACTTGGCATATAAAATATTTAATAATTGACGACTTTTTGAAAGTTTCGTTTGGGATATCTTCCAAATTCCTGTTTATTCCTGTTTGTATCGTCGCCACATAACATCCCGCACGACCAGCAACAGAAAGAATCACATTCTTTGGATAAATAACACATATTTTATATTAAAAACATTACCTTACCAACATTTTTTGGTGTTTTTTCTAAATTTTGTTTGACAACTTACCTTAAATTCCGTTTATTTCTGTTTGTAATACCTCTGCCCACCTCCCCGCACGTCCCTGCAACAGAAAAAACACAGATTTTTACATAAAAATTCAAAAAATCACTAAAATAAGGCATTTCAAAGCCACTCGTAAATCCACCTAAGTCCTCATACGAAAACAACAAAGTGTTGATTTCGATCGATATTATTGACATTATTTACAAGTATTTTGAGTTAATTTTGACCGTTGACCGAGCTCTTAGCTATTGCTAATTTATTTGAGCTGTTTTCAGCATTATATATATAAGAATAATATAAGAAAACACACTGCCAAAATACTTGGCATATAAAATATTAAATAATTGACGACTTTTTGAAAGTTTCGTTTGGGATATCTTCCAAATTCCTGTTTATTCCTGTTTGTATCGTCGCCACATAACATCCCGCACGACCAGCAACAGAAAGAATCACATTCTTTGGATAAATAACACATATTTTATATTAAAAACATTACCTTACCAACATTTTTTGGTGTTTTTTCTAAATTTTGTTTGACAACTTACCTTAAATTCCGTTTATTTCTGTTTGTAATACCTCTGCCCACCTCCCCGCACGTCCCTGCAACAGAAAAAACACAGATTTTTACATAAAAATTCAAAAAATCACTAAAATAAGGCATTTCAAAGCCACTCGTAAATCCACCTAAGTCCTCATACGAAAACAACAAAGTGTTGATTTCGATCGATATTATTGACATTATTTACAAGTATTTTGAGTTAATTTTGACCGTTGACCGAGCTCTTAGCTATTGCTAATTTATTTGAGCTGTTTTCAGCATTATATATATAAGAATAATATAAGAAAACACACTGCCAAAATACTTGGCATATAAAATATTTAATAATTGACGACTTTTTGAAAGTTTCGTTTGGGATATCTTCCAAATTCCTGTTTATTCCTGTTTGTATCGTCGCCACATAACATCCCGCACGACCAGCAACAGAAAGAATCACATTCTTTGGATAAATAACACATATTTTATATTAAAAACATTACCTTACCAACATTTTTTGGTGTTTTTTCTAAATTTTGTTTGACAACTTACCTTAAATTCCGTTTATTTCTGTTTGTAATACCTCTGCCCACCTCCCCGCACGTCCCTGCAACAGAAAAAACACAGATTTTTACATAAAAATTCAAAAAATCACTAAAATAAGGCATTTCAAAGCCACTCGTAAATCCACCTAAGTCCTCATACGAAAACAACAAAGTGTTGATTTCGATCGATATTATTGACATTATTTACAAGTATTTTGAGTTAATTTTGACCGTTGACCGAGCTCTTAGCTATTGCTAATTTATTTGAGCTGTTTTCAGCATTATATATATAAGAATAATATAAGAAAACACACTGCCAAAATACTTGGCATATAAAATATTTAATAATTGACGACTTTTTGAAAGTTTCGTTTGGGATATCTTCCAAATTCCTGTTTATTCCTGTTTGTATCGTCGCCACATAACATCCCGCACGACCAGCAACAGAAAGAATCACATTCTTTGGATAAATAACACATATTTTATATTAAAAACATTACCTTACCAACATTTTTTGGTGTTTTTTCTAAATTTTGTTTGACAACTTACCTTAAATTCCGTTTATTTCTGTTTGTAATACCTCTGCCCACCTCCCCGCACGTCCCTGCAACAGAAAAAACACAGATTTTTACATAAAAATTCAAAAAATCACTAAAATAAGGCATTTCAAAGCCACTCGTAAATCCACCTAAGTCCTCATACGAAAACAACTAAGTGTTGATTTCGATCGATATTATTGACATTATTTACAAGTATTTTGAGTTAATTTTGACCGTTGACCGAGCTCTTAGCTATTGCTAATTTATTTGAGCTGTTTTCAGCATTATATATATAAGAATAATATAAGAAAACACACTGCCAAAATACTTGGCATATAAAATATTTAATAATTGACGACTTTTTGAAAGTTTCGTTTGGGATATCTTCCAAATTCCTGTTTATTCCTGTTTGTATCGTCGCCGCATAACATTCCGCACGACCAGCAACAGAAAGAATCACATTCTTTGGATAAATAACACATATTTTATATTAAAAACATTACCTTACCAACATTTTTTGGTGTTTTTTCTAAATTTTGATTGACAACTTACCTTAAATTCCGTTTATTTCTGTTTGTAATACCTCTGCCCACCTCCCCGCACGTCCCTGCAACAGAAAAAACACAGATTTTTACATAAAAATTCAAAAAATCACTAAAATAAGGCATTTCAAAGCCACTCGTAAATCCACCTAAGTCCTCATACGAAAACAACAAAGTGTTGATTTCGATCGATATTATTGACATTATTTACAAGTATTTTGAGTTAATTTTGACCGTTGACCGAGCTCTTAGCTATTGCTAATTTATTTGAGCTGTTTTCAGCATTATATATATAAGAATAATATAAGAAAACACACTGCCAAAATACTTGGCATATAAAATATTTAATAATTTACGACTTTTTGAAAGTTTCGTTTGGGATATCTTCCAAATTCCTGTTTATTCCTGTTTGTATCGTCGCCGCATAACATCCCGCACGACCAGCAACAGAAAGAATCACATTCTTTGGATAAATAACACATATTTTATATTAAAAACATTACCTTACCAACATTTTTTGGTGTTTTTTCTAAATTTTGTTTGACAACTTACCTTAAATTCCGTTTATTTCTGTTTGTAATACCTCTGCCCACCTCCCCGCACGTCCCTGCAACAGAAAAAACACAGATTTTTACATAAAAATTCAAAAAATCACTAAAATAAGGCATTTCAAAGCCACTCGTAAATCCACCTAAGTCCTTATACGAAAACAACAAAGTGTTGATTTCGATCGATATTATTGACATTATTTACAAGTATTTTGAGTTAATTTTGACCGTTGACCGAGCTCTTAGCTATTGCTAATTTATTTGAGCTGTTTTCAGCATTATATATATAAGAATAATATAAGAAAACACACTGCCAAAATACTTGGCATATAAAATATTTAATAATTGACGACTTTTTGAAAGTTTCGTTTGGGATATCTTCCAAATTCCTGTTTATTCCTGTTTGTATCGTCGCCACATAACATCCCGCACGACCAGCAACAGAAAGAATCACATTCTTTGGATAAATAACACATATTTTATATTAAAAACATTACCTTACCAACATTTTTTGGTGTTTTTTCTAAATTTTGTTTGACAACTTACCTTAAATTCCGTTTATTTCTGTTTGTAATACCTCTGCCCACCTCCCCGCACGTCCCTGCAACAGAAAAAACACAGATTTTTACATAAAAATTCAAAAAATCACTAAAATAAGGCATTTCAAAGCCACTCGTAAATCCACCTAAGTCCTCATACGAAAACAACAAAGTGTTGATTTCGATCGATATTATTGACATTATTTACAAGTATTTTGAGTTAATTTTGACCGTTGACCGAGCTCTTAGCTATTGCTAATTTATTTGAGCTGTTTTCAGCATTATATATATAAGAATAATATAAGAAAACACACTGCCAAAATACTTGGCATATAAAATATTTAATAATTGACGACTTTTTGAAAGTTTCGTTTGGGATATCTTCCAAATTCCTGTTTATTCCTGTTTGTATCGTCGCCACATAACATCCCGCACGACCAGCAACAGAAAGAATCACATTCTTTGGATAAATAACACATATTTTATATTAAAAACATTACCTTACCAACATTTTTTGGTGTTTTTTCTAAATTTTGTTTGACAACTTACCTTAAATTCCGTTTATTTCTGTTTGTAATACCTCTGCCCACCTCCCCGCACGTCCCTGCAACAGAAAAAACACAGATTTTTACATAAAAATTCAAAAAATCACTAAAATAAGGCATTTCAAAGCCACTCGTAAATCCACCTAAGTCCTCATACGAAAACAACAAAGTGTTGATTTCGATCGATATTATTGACATTATTTACAAGTATTTTGAGTTAATTTTGACCGTTGACCGAGCTCTTAGCTATTGCTAATTTATTTGAGCTGTTTTCAGCATTATATATATAAGAATAATATAAGAAAACACACTGCCAAAATACTTGGCATATAAAATATTTAATAATTGACGACTTTTTGAAAGTTTCGTTTGGGATATCTTCCAAATTCCTGTTTATTCCTGTTTGTATCGTCGCCACATAACATCCCGCACGACCAGCAACAGAAAGAATCACATTCTTTGGATAAATAACACATATTTTATATTAAAAACATTACCTTACCAACATTTTTTGGTGTTTTTTCTAAATTTTGTTTGACAACTTACCTTAAATTCCGTTTATTTCTGTTTGTAATACCTCTGCCCACCTCCCCGCACGTCCCTGCAACAGAAAAAACACAGATTTTTACATAAAAATTCAAAAAATCACTAAAATAAGGCATTTCAAAGCCACTCGTAAATCCACCTAAGTCCTCATACGAAAACAACTAAGTGTTGATTTCGATCGATATTATTGACATTATTTACAAGTATTTTGAGTTAATTTTGACCGTTGACCGAGCTCTTAGCTATTGCTAATTTATTTGAGCTGTTTTCAGCATTATATATATAAGAATAATATAAGAAAACACACTGCCAAAATACTTGGCATATAAAATATTTAATAATTGACGACTTTTTGAAAGTTTCGTTTGGGATATCTTCCAAATTCCTGTTTATTCCTGTTTGTATCGTCGCCGCATAACATTCCGCACGACCAGCAACAGAAAGAATCACATTCTTTGGATAAATAACACATATTTTATATTAAAAACATTACCTTACCAACATTTTTTGGTGTTTTTTCTAAATTTTGATTGACAACTTACCTTAAATTCCGTTTATTTCTGTTTGTAATACCTCTGCCCACCTCCCCGCACGTCCCTGCAACAGAAAAAACACAGATTTTTACATAAAAATTCAAAAAATCACTAAAATAAGGCATTTCAAAGCCACTCGTAAATCCACCTAAGTCCTCATACGAAAACAACAAAGTGTTGATTTCGATCGATATTATTGACATTATTTACAAGTATTTTGAGTTAATTTTGACCGTTGACCGAGCTCTTAGCTATTGCTAATTTATTTGAGCTGTTTTCAGCATTATATATATAAGAATAATATAAGAAAACACACTGCCAAAATACTTGGCATATAAAATATTTAATAATTTACGACTTTTTGAAAGTTTCGTTTGGGATATCTTCCAAATTCCTGTTTATTCCTGTTTGTATCGTCGCCGCATAACATCCCGCACGACCAGCAACAGAAAGAATCACATTCTTTGGATAAATAACACATATTTTATATTAAAAACATTACCTTACCAACATTTTTTGGTGTTTTTTCTAAATTTTGTTTGACAACTTACCTTAAATTCCGTTTATTTCTGTTTGTAATACCTCTGCCCACCTCCCCGCACGTCCCTGCAACAGAAAAAACACAGATTTTTACATAAAAATTCAAAAAATCACTAAAATAAGGCATTTCAAAGCCACTCGTAAATCCACCTAAGTCCTTATACGAAAACAACAAAGTGTTGATTTCGATCGATATTATTGACATTATTTACAAGTATTTTGAGTTAATTTTGACCGTTGACCAAGCTCTTAGCTATTGCTAATTTATTTGAGCTGTTTTCAGCATTATATATATAAGAATAATATAAGAAAACACACTGCCAAAATACTTGGCATATAAAATATTTAATAATTGACGACTTTTTGAAAGTTTCGTTTGGGATATCTTCCAAATTCCTGTTTATTCCTGTTTGTATCGTCGCCACATAACATCCCGCACGACCAGCAACAGAAAGAATCACATTCTTTGGATAAATAACACATATTTTATATTAAAAACATTACCTTACCAACATTTTTTGGTGTTTTTTCTAAATTTTGTTTGACAACTTACCTTAAATTCCGTTTATTTCTGTTTGTAATACCTCTGCCCACCTCCCCGCACGTCCCTGCAACAGAAAAAACACAGATTTTTACATAAAAATTCAAAAAATCACTAAAATAAGGCATTTCAAAGCCACTCGTAAATCCACCTAAGTCCTCATACGAAAACAACAAAGTGTTGATTTCGATCGATATTATTGACATTATTTACAAGTATTTTGAGTTAATTTTGACCGTTGACCGAGCTCTTAGCTATTGCTAATTTATTTGAGCTGTTTTCAGCATTATATATATAAGAATAATATAAGAAAACACACTGCCAAAATACTTGGCATATAAAATATTTAATAATTGACGACTTTTTGAAAGTTTCGTTTGGGATATCTTCCAAATTCCTGTTTATTCCTGTTTGTATCGTCGCCACATAACATCCCGCACGACCAGCAACAGAAAGAATCACATTCTTTGGATAAATAACACATATTTTATATTAAAAACATTACCTTACCAACATTTTTTGGTGTTTTTTCTAAATTTTGTTTGACAACTTACCTTAAATTCCGTTTATTTCTGTTTGTAATACCTCTGCCCACCTCCCCGCACGTCCCTGCAACAGAAAAAACACAGATTTTTACATAAAAATTCAAAAAATCACTAAAATAAGGCATTTCAAAGCCACTCGTAAATCCACCTAAGTCCTCATACGAAAACAACAAAGTGTTGATTTCGATCGATATTATTGACATTATTTACAAGTATTTTGAGTTAATTTTGACCGTTGACCGAGCTCTTAGCTATTGCTAATTTATTTGAGCTGTTTTCAGCATTATATATATAAGAATAATATAAGAAAACACACTGCCAAAATACTTGGCATATAAAATATTTAATAATTGACGACTTTTTGAAAGTTTCGTTTGGGATATCTTCCAAATTCCTGTTTATTCCTGTTTGTATCGTCGCCACATAACATCCCGCACGACCAGCAACAGAAAGAATCACATTCTTTGGATAAATAACACATATTTTATATTAAAAACATTACCTTACCAACATTTTTTGGTGTTTTTTCTAAATTTTGTTTGACAACTTACCTTAAATTCCGTTTATTTCTGTTTCTAATACCTCTGCCCACCTCCCGCACGTCCCTGCAACAGAAAAAACACAGATTTTTACATAAAAATTCAAAAAATCACTAAAATAAGGCATTTCAAAGCCACTCGTAAATCCACCTAAGTCCTCATACGAAAACAACAAAGTGTTGATTTCGATCGATATTATTGACATTATTTACAAGTATTTTGAGTTAATTTTGACCGTTGACCGAGCTCTTAGCTATTGCTAATTTATTTGAGCTGTTTTCAGCATTATATATATAAGAATGTGAAAAACGTGCGGGGAGGTGGGCAGAGGTATTACAAACAGAAATAAACGGAATTTAAGGTAAGTTGTCAAACAAAATTTAGAAAAAACACCAAAAAATGTTGGTAAGGTAATGTTTTTAATATATTATACTCGTGCTTCGTTCTCGAGATGAGTAACCTGTAAGATAATATTATTTATTCATTTAACTTGTAGTAGTAGAACCAGCTGTCATCACTCCACTGTATTTGAGAGTAGTTGCATTTTTTTTTTCATTTATCTACCCTCATCCGGCTGTCAGCCCGCCCCGCCGGCCTCGGCGAGCTCGTCATTCGTGTTCTCAGTGTCGATCACTCCGTTCGTGCGCTCCTTACTTTGAAATCCGATCGCGTTTAGATTTTCGACATGCCGAAAAGGAAGCACAACGAAGAAGGTGATGTTGCAAAAAAGTTAAGGAAAATAGAAAGAATGCTGAAAAAGTGTAAAAGGCGCCGCAAAAGGATCAGTTCCTCGGAAAGTTCTACACAATCCACGCACAAACAAAACGGTATGTACCTGCACCATTTATATAAAATAAGAGGTGATAAAGTGCAATAATATGTCTTAAAAGCACATGACTCATAAAAGGGTGAACGCACAAGGACGTCGGCAGGACTATCCGCGCGTAAACTATCATGATGTCATTATCGCTTGGCAAATTCAGGGTATTTTACAGGTGTGTTTTCTTATATTATTCTTATATATATAATGCTGAAAACAGCTCAAATAAATTAGCAATAGCTAAGAGCTCGGTCAACGGTCAAAATTAACTCAAAATACTTGTAAATAATGTCAATAATATCGATCGAAATCAACACTTTGTTGTTTTCGTATGAGGACTTAGGTGGATTTACGAGTGGCTTTGAAATGCCTTATTTTAGTGATTTTTTGAATTTTTATGTAAAAATCTGTGTTTTTTCTGTTGCAGGGACGTGCGGGGAGGTGGGCAGAGGTATTACAAACAGAAATAAACGGAATTTAAGGTAAGTTGTCAAACAAAATTTAGAAAAAACACCAAAAAATGTTGGTAAGGTAATGTTTTTAATATAAAATATGTGTTATTTATCCAAAGAATGTGATTCTTTCTGTTGCTGGTCGTGCGGGATGTTATGTGGCGACGATACAAACAGGAATAAACAGGAATTTGGAAGATATCCCAAACGAAACTTTCAAAAAGTCGTCAATTATTAAATATTTTATATGCCAAGTATTTTGGCAGTGTGTTTTCTTATATTATTCTTATATATATAATGCTGAAAACAGCTCAAATAAATTAGCAATAGCTAAGAGCTCGGTCAACGGTCAAAATTAACTCAAAATACTTGTAAATAATGTCAATAATATCGATCGAAATCAACACTTTGTTGTTTTCGTATGAGGACTTAGGTGGATTTACGAGTGGCTTTGAAATGCCTTATTTTAGTGATTTTTTGAATTTTTATGTAAAAATCTGTGTTTTTTCTGTTGCAGGGACGTGCGGGGAGGTGGGCAGAGGTATTACAAACAGAAATAAACGGAATTTAAGGTAAGTTGTCAAACAAAATTTAGAAAAAACACCAAAAAATGTTGGTAAGGTAATGTTTTTAATATAAAATATGTGTTATTTATCCAAAGAATGTGATTCTTTCTGTTGCTGGTCGTGCGGGATGTTATGTGGCGACGATACAAACAGGAATAAACAGGAATTTGGAAGATATCCCAAACGAAACTTTCAAAAAGTCGTCAATTATTAAATATTTTATATGCCAAGTATTTTGGCAGTGTGTTTTCTTATATTATTCTTATATATATAATGCTGAAAACAGCTCAAATAAATTAGCAATAGCTAAGAGCTCGGTCAACGGTCAAAATTAACTCAAAATACTTGTAAATAATGTCAATAATATCGATCGAAATCAACACTTTGTTGTTTTCGTATGAGGACTTAGGTGGATTTACGAGTGGCTTTGAAATGCCTTATTTTAGTGATTTTTTGAATTTTTATGTAAAAATCTGTGTTTTTTCTGTTGCAGGGACGTGCGGGGAGGTGGGCAGAGGTATTACAAACAGAAATAAACGGAATTTAAGGTAAGTTGTCAAACAAAATTTAGAAAAAACACCAAAAAATGCTGGTAAGGTAATGTTTTTAATATAAAATATGTGTTATTTATCCAAAGAATGTGATTCTTTCTGTTGCTGGTCGTGCGGGATGTTATGTGGCGACGATACAAACAGGAATAAACAGGAATTTGGAAGATATCCCAAACGAAACTTTCAAAAAGTCGTCAATTATTAAATATTTTATATGCCAAGTATTTTGGCAGTGTGTTTTCTTATATTATTCTTATATATATAATGCTGAAAACAGCTCAAATAAATTAGCAATAGCTAAGAGCTCGGTCAACGGTCAAAATTAACTCAAAATACTTGTAAATAATGTCAATAATATCGATCGAAATCAACACTTTGTTGTTTTCGTATGAGGACTTAGGTGGATTTACGAGTGGCTTTGAAATGCCTTATTTTAGTGATTTTTTGAATTTTTATGTAAAAATCTGTGTTTTTTCTGTTGCAGGGACGTGCGGGGAGGTGGGCAGAGGTATTACAAACAGAAATAAACGGAATTTAAGGTAAGTTGTCAAACAAAATTTAGAAAAAACACCAAAAAATGTTGGTAAGGTAATGTTTTTAATATAAAATATGTGTTATTTATCCAAAGAATGTGATTCTTTCTGTTGCTGGTCGTGCGGGATGTTATGTGGCGACGATACAAACAGGAATAAACAGGAATTTGGAAGATATCCCAAACGAAACTTTCAAAAAGTCGTCAATTATTAAATATTTTATATGCCAAGTATTTTGGCAGTGTGTTTTCTTATATTATTCTTATATATATAATGCTGAAAACAGCTCAAATAAATTAGCAATAGCTAAGAGCTCGGTCAACGGTCAAAATTAACTCAAAATACTTGTAAATAATGTCAATAATATCGATCGAAATCAACACTTTGTTGTTTTCGTATGAGGACTTAGGTGGATTTACGAGTGGCTTTGAAATGCCTTATTTTAGTGATTTTTTGAATTTTTATGTAAAAATCTGTGTTTTTTCTGTTGCAGGGACGTGCGGGGAGGTGGGCAGAGGTATTACAAACAGAAATAAACGGAATTTAAGGTAAGTTGTCAAACAAAATTTAGAAAAAACACCAAAAAATGTTGGTAAGGTAATGTTTTT